>PNEQ01114085.1:0-25000 GCA_003012365.1 Medauroidea extradentata
CTGCTGTTAAATAAAGTGCTGCACGACAACTCTCCTGGTTACCTACGTAATCGCTTCAGTTTCCTATCTCACTCACATGAAGTAAGCACCCGTTCAAAAACTGATAGTAAATTATTAATACAGTCTCATAAAACTAACTACTTTTCTAACTCCTTTAGTGTCTCGGCTGCCAGATTCTGGAATGAGTTGAGTCAGAACAATCGCGGCGAGGACTATTTCGTAAATAAATGTATCAATCTCTCCATCAACCAATTCAAGACGAAGCTGTTGCAGTGCTTGCTACTGCGCGACCACGATCTTCAAAGTTGACATATTGAATGAATGCTTGTATGAATGTACGTATGACTGAACTTAGTGTTAATTGTTTGTTTCCTTCTTACTGTGTTTTAAAATTAAAGCTATATAAAGTTTTTAAGTGCCTGTTTAGCATGGCTGTCTTTTGTAAACATTATAAAACTATAGAAAGCTTTCAAGTGCCTGTTCAGCGTGGCTGTCTTTTGTAAACATTAATGCTACTGCTGTTAGTTAGGTAGTATAGTTTATTGCTATTAATTTTTATTTTATTTTCTTTTAATTTTAATCTCTAAAATAAGTGTTGTATGTACCTAATATTGGTTCAGTGTAAGAGAAGGCATGTATGCCTTAACTGCGCCTAATAAAGACGATTTTATTATTATTATTATTATTATTATTATTATTATTATTATTATTATTATTATCGCCTACAATTACTATACAAGTTTTCAAACACATTCTACCCCAAGATCTCAAGGCTAAACTTTGCGACTTTTTAGTGTTGTCTATTTTTAATTACTGCTGTGAACTTTTCATATGTTTGAATAAAACCCTTGCTTACCGGATACAAAAAGTACAAAACGCGTGCTTACGATTTTCATTCAATTTGAAAAAACGTGATCACATCAGCCAATCACTTATATACGCAAACTGGTTGAACATGGGCCACAGAAGATAGCACTATTGTATTACTCACATAAATAAATTACTATTGTCGAAAAAACCAATCTACCTGCATGATAAAGTGGCCCAACACTCCCAACTGCATAAGCACAACACGAGAAACAAACGTAACTTTGCAATACCGCGCCACACCACGTCAATATATATAAAGTCTTTCACTTATTGTGCATCTGTCTTGTGGAATGGCCTGTCAGAGGGTTTGAAGAACACCGACTCTGTTGTAATGTTGAAGAAGATGTAAAAGTCCACGTTAATGTCAGCACATATTTGTGCTAAAAAGTAACGACTATTTTTTTATAATCCGTCGCTGTATTTCTTGTATTCCAATATTTTTGTATATTTTTTACTTTATTTTTCAAACTTCTCCATAAATATTTTAAAATGTTAATACATATGTTAATAGTGCTGGTCGCAATGTGAGGTCAGTTTTAATTTATATTTTACAGTAAGATCTTAATTAATTAATTTTCATAGTATAGGCACATTTAAAAGTAATCATAGTGTTTAGTTTGTAAAACAAGTAATTTGTAAAATAGCCTGTGGCTGAATATGTCGTGTATAAAATAAATGAATAAATAAATTTCCCTTCATCGTTGTTGGAAAGAAAAACAGAAGGTTTGAATTCTTGCTGTTGTATTTTCAACATGTGAAAATGACAATGCGGGAGTACTAGGGTTGTTTTGCTTCCACTTATTGGAGGTGATTTGTAATGGTTCATCATACAGTCTCAAATCGCAGTTGTAGTTGGTCTAGTTCAAAATCTGGTATGGAACTGCTACACGAAATAGGAGCCGATTATGTAACGGCTACAGTACGAACTGGTATAACAGTGGGTATGCCAGATTTTGCACAGACTAGACCGAAAAGTACATATACAGAAAGCGGGAATTTACATTTGTCGGAAACTTAAGTGTGATTTCTTGGGTTCAGGTGATTAGGTATGACCACTGACGGAAATAACCACAGAGCAATATGGTACTAAATAACTAAATAAATAGCTTATGGGGCAGGCACCCGAGGGGAGAAACTTCATCGGAACCTTCACACACGAAGAGTGTTCACATTCGTATACGAGTATCCGTGCGCTGTAAATGGTATGCTGCACCGCCTGTCGAATAGAAGAAAAGCTGCCAGTCGAATCTCATTTCGTGCGTCAGTTGTTCTGCTCGTGTGACTTCATTTTCACGATCACTAACAGACCATAATTTGAATCGAATGCAAGGGATATTAGGAACAAATATGGCCGATTTTCAGTTTTGCACGCGTACATTTAAGTCTAATTTGTGGTTAAAAGTGTTTGTTTGCTACGCAAACATACGAAATTATGTAATTTGTTAAAAAAAAAATTTGAAACGTTAAGAACGTTTAGTGTTGAAGTGATGTCTGTACCCAGTCGTTAGTTGGTAATATAGTTAACTATCATGTCACTTTTTTCACAATTGCATTTTCATGCATTCATTATCTCAGACGCTTGGCTGAACCCATCACTGTCAAATACCCGTGTTGAGATTCCTGGGTACATATTAGGCTATACAGAAATGATCTAACACTGAAAAGCTGAGGTGGGGTAGCTATATATGTTTGGATGACCTCAAAGCCAAATGTATTAGTTTGTTTATTTACATTCCGTTAGATCCTGTTTGAACATATTGCATTAGGATATGGAACAAGTCAGAATAATATAAACAAAAACAAACAACATAAAAACATTAAGTTCACAGATTACCAAAGTTCAAAACAGTACAGTAGAAAATATACAGACAGTAAAACATGGTATAGCTACAGACAGCATTATCAAGTAGAAGTCACAAGGATATATACATTAAAAACATTTCAGTAATACATCTTAAAAGATATTAATAATATCTGGATGGTGGAGTGATAACAGAGTTATGCTTTATACAAAATACACTTAATGAAATCCACTTTATCTACTTCTATACATTTATCAACTGTTATTTAGTATAATCTTGGCAATTAGTATTGCAGAACTCACCAACAGAAATGATAAACAATTGAGACACACAGAATACTTGTTCTCAAAGTTAAAATTAAGTGACCAAATTATAGCTGTGGGAGTAGCATACAAACCACCGAATGCTGGTTTTATGAGCGATATAGAAGATTTATTTTCTTAAATAGTCCCGGATTACCAGCACGTCTCCATTATGGGTGCTTCAATGTTAATCTTACGAAAGTTAATAGCGAGTCAAAATACTTTACTGACAAAACTACGTCCTACAATTTAGATATCTTACTGACACAGACCACACACCATTTGAATAAAACTGATACATGGTTAGATATAATGATCACATCTCATCGTGACAAAATAATAAATCATGGACAAGTTACAGCACCTGGTTTAGCCCAACATGATGTGCCAGTTTCTCTAGCGTACTCGTTACATACTCCTAAATTTATACAAAATATTATGAGTTAGTGGACCTTGGCTTTTTTTTAGACACGGAAACAAGGCGATGAGTTGAATATAACACGTCCGTCAAACTCCTCATCGTCTCTAGGCGCGGAGTACTAAACTAACGTGAAGTGTTTTCGTAGAAAGTGTTTTTCAAAGGGACTTTGACCCTGTTATTTTATTTGTGGAAAGTCCAATACAGGTTTCTATGATGTTGTTTTACGATTACGGTTGATATTTTCTTAGCTACAGCAATGTGAAAAAGTAATTTTTTAGTACTTTTGAGGAGCTTCGTAATCACGTTTTTAATTAGTGAACGCACCGGAAACGTTTCTAATAGTTACACACTATAAAGTGGGAACTGTGAATATTCACAGTTTTCCAGTGATTTTCCACAGATTCGGATTATTGAAACTGCTCCATCGGGGACTAGTCGAAAACTACAGATTGTATCAGCGAAATATATTTACAATCTGAGATTTTCGCAAATTCGAAAATTAACGATTTTTTTTACCTAGATGTAAAAAATTACGTAATTTAGCTTCAAATGTAATTCTCCTTTTTGCTAACTTGTGCCATAAGCTTAAAAAAAGTTCCAGCGAGCATCGAACCCCCCGGTCTTGAACATATCATGTCAATACCATACCCACATACCCTATGTAAACACTTGCAGTCGCCAACTGACATTTAAGTACTTTTTATTATTGTCTACCAGTTACGTGTGCAAATATTGTACATTGTTTTCTTAGTAGAAAATTTGCTGTTTGTAATATAGTGTGAATTTTACAAACCAGTATGACTTTACAGAGACTGAGAGAGAAACGGAGCGGAACTGAACATTTATACACCTGAACTATCCAAAACAGCAGCACAACAAGGCTACTTATTATTACGTTGGTCCACTGCAAATGTTTATGTATATTTAGGTGTAACTTGTCAGATCACAAATTCACTTTAAACGACGAGTGAATAAAAATTACCAGCAAGAGATCTGAGGGAATGGTGGTACGATAGTTATTGCACGTAGACTAAGGACTAAGATCATGTGACGTTGTTGATGTGACATTTTGGTTAAAGATTAAAATTGTAGTTTTCAAATTACAGATATATCAGTAGAGTTTGTACTGATTAATTAGTGAAATATATACACTAATTGAATCTGTTACGCCAATCTGCTGTTTTCTCACTTTTTTATCAGTCAACATTGACGAAACAACAGATTTGCCAGTGCTTGCAACTTACTGAATCTGTGAAATTTCTACTAATTTTACTTGAGAACGTACAAGAAAAATTTAGTTTACACCCCCCCCCCCCCCCCCTTTCTGCACCGCTCAGTTCCACTAACTTATAAATATAGAGAATGAAAGAGTTTCAACAATTACGAATTATTTAAAGCAGCACCTAGTAAAATTAGCGATTACTATTGATGATAAGGTTACTTACTTGAACAGTATTTCAATATGTGTCTTATTGTTGGTAAACGTCACGTTCTACTCGCCCTGCAGCACCTTGGATGGCAGATCAAGATTTAGTATTGATGGCCAAGCGTGATGAAGCATATGAACAGTTTATACGTGTGGAAAAGTCTAGCCTACTAGAAACGGAACATTATGTCAGTGCACACAAAGCCTTGAAAATAAATATACTCAAGAATTGCGGAAAGCTAAGCTTAGCTATTATAAAATTTTACAAGAGTCACATATTCCAAGTTCAGAACTCGAAAAATCTTCGTAAGCCGGAAGTAGCTTTAGTAAAAAACAAACCAAAAAAGCAATCAAATATTTTTTTTCACCTAATGAGATGAATGATTACTTTACTCCTCCCCAAATTTGTGTGGATGTCCAAAGTAAAATAAACGTAACCCAAAATCTCAGTCACCTAGGTCTCGTAGAATGTAATAGTAATTAAGCTTTATTTTCATCCATTCACGCCTTAAGAAGGGCGTAAATCTTAAAGGCGAATTAAAAGGAAAGCCCAAGGGGTTGATGGCCTGCCTGTAAAACTTATAACATCTACTCTATATGTTATACTACCGGTTCTTACTCATTTGATTGACGCAACTCTTAAAATAAATATTTACAGCTTGCTGGAAAAAGGTATTAATGTTACCAATTGAAAACATTCAGCACCCAGTGTCCAAAACTGACTACCGACCAATTACTATTTTACCTGTATTATAAAAAGTAATTTAATATGTAGTCCATCAGCAAAATTTTTGCTTATTTAAATAAATACAACTTCCGTAACGTTCACCAGTCTGGTTTTCGCTCAATGCGTAGCACGAGTACCGCCTTCATTGACGTCACTGATAACATACGTGTTGCCATGGAAGACCGCAAATTAAAATTCTGATACGCTTAACTGATTTTAGTAAAGCGTTTGACAAGGTAGACCATGATATCCTGTTGGCAAAGTTAAAGCATGTATTTAATTTCTCAGACGAGGCGTGCAGATGGATCAAATCGTATATTGTGAAATGTTGTGGAATCAGTGTAAGAAAAGACCACCACCATGCCTTAACTGTGCCTTTAGGTCGAGGCAAATAAACAAGTAAATAAAAAAATACTTTAACATGGAACGTTTTACTTTCCATGTCTGTTTGTTCAACCTGAACACTAAAATTTGACTTTTTATTGCAATTAATAGTTATTTAAAGATTGTTTTTCTCAATAAAATAGCTAATTTGTGCTTCAAATTGATTCTTTGTTCATCAAACACCATATTTCAGAATTATTATATCTGTATCACTTCTAACTTTTGAAAACACTTTATAATATGACAGATCCGTATACGAATTTCGAAGTTCACTGCCTCACGATCGCACGACCAATTTTCGTATACGAATATTGTATAACGAAAGTGCATACAAAAAAACAGCAGTTCACACGGCGCAGCAGGCAGTTCGTATACGGACAAAATATCCAGTATATTTATTATTAATTTTATTATGCTGGCAAGTTAAGAGCCATTCAGGTCCTCTCTAATCAACCAACCAGCACTAGTTCACGTACTCGTACAACATATAATACTTTGGTACAATTTTCAAAATAGTTATACATTATTTGACACAATAGAGTTGGCCTCTCACTAAATTTGGAAAGTTAATTAGTTTACAAAATGTTTTAATTATCTAACGTAATATACCTAGTAACACGTACATACTATTATTAATATTGTCAAATTTAATTCTTACTAATCAATATCACATAACTTACAAAGTAATGTTTATGATTAATTTCAATGGACGACTTGAAAAGAGGCGGAGCTTCAGACAGGTGTGGGATACAATTCCTATCTCCATGGATACCGCAGCCGAACATAACCTTCATTTAGCTGTTTGCATGGCTTCACATGTCCCGGATGAGATGTACGTCAAGAAAATTTGATTATTTGTTTGGAATTTGCCGTTTTTTCAGGTAAACATTAATCTTATGTATTTGAGTATCTTAACAATGAAATTGAAACTAATATTTTTTATCCTTGCGTGCAAATCTATGAATGCGCAACATTTTTGCTTTCTGAGATTACCAACTAAGAAATCAGCATGTTTGTAAACAAGCTTTGTTTCCCACAGTACTTTTCCCCCGCGGTGACGTCAGGGGGCGTGTACTTCAAGTCATCCATTGCGCCTTGTAGGGTGAACAGACAATGTACCGTGCGTGATAAACCATGTTGCAGGCTTAACAAAACTGGGAAGGCTATGTGCAGCAAGTTCACTAGGTTACCAACAGATAGCAGGCATGTATAGTTTCGGTAATAAGTGACCTATGTATCAAACACAAGATCACAATTAAAATGTTTACCCAACGTCTGTTGCTGATGTTCGAAACTCTAGTGTCACTAGGGTAGGTATACCCTACATTATTTACATCAGTTGTGATAGAACTTACGTAACAATTAAAAATAAGTAAATAAACGAAGAAGTAGTACATAAAATTGGTAATAAACGACAGCAAAACAGACATATTTTAGTTAACTACAAATTAATGTTTCGAAAGATGACCGAAACATTTTGCCTTAAAAGATGCTTGACAGTCGGCAATACATTCTACAACCCAGAAAGCTGAACAGTGAACGATATTCCGTGAACGTTTGATTTGTGCCGGGGTATTTTCAATGTGTAAGTATAATTTTAACCAGCGTTATCACGGTGATGATAGGACAGTGGCTTGAATCTACTGGACAAATAGGCTGGGCAGCTTGTGTTCAGTACTTTAAATGGCATAAGAGGAAAGGGCGCTTGCAAGAGTGTGCCGAACTCCGTAGTATGGCCTTAAATGAATATATACGATGGAGAAGCTACGGTAGGACGTGGGAAACAAGAGCATCCAGAGAAAACCAGTCGACTAACGGCAACGTACAATTGTGGCAACTACCAACATTTACTACCTCTCTTATGCAGCTGTATTGCACGTTTAAACCCAATACGAAAGGAAGAGATAAGGTCGACATAGGTACGTGTGTAAATAGAATCTGTCGCCTCGACGATACTTGCGTAGCACTTAGCTGACGTGCAATATTTTCGTCGTGACGTGAATGCAACTATACAATTTTAGCCGGCGTCGTTTTAAACTGTGTAATTCAAGAGGATAATCTATAACTGCGTTAGCGGAAAGTTGGAAGATTCAAACTCAATGCAGTGGGCCTACCACACACACGTTTCACGGGTATTTCCTTCCAAAGTATGGAGCGTACGTAAATTTACCACATAGAAAATTAAAAACGATTTTTATTTGTTTGAGAAGTCTATTAATATTATCTAGACTACGTTTCAAAATTTTAATGGAATATTAGTCAAAAGTGAGTTTTTGTTTGTTTGAGACAGAATGCGGTAAGTTACACATGCTTGCTGTATAAACATTACCTTATTTACGCCATTTTGTCGTCGAAACTATCTCGTAGACTATTTTTCCCACTCATGTTTGCTTTCCAGTACAAAACAAATTGTTTAGGAAAAAAATCTTTCGCTATTAACTGTTAGTGTTCTGTCGAATAAAAAGTTCAGAAAAAAAATTTGCCATAGAAGCATATTTTTGCGTTTAAATTTAGCGCAGAAAGTGGAGAATGTTGAGTTTTTTAAGAATAATATTTTTGGATTACGTACTGCTAGTTTTTACACAGTTGATTTAACACGTCGACGTGACGTTCTTAAAACGTTTCACTTAGCAATAATAACATTGAGGAGAGTTTACCATTTTTGAAGAAATAAAAAATGTGTTGATAAACCTTTAAAAAAGTTAACTGAATAATTTGCAAAGAGACAAATATAGCGGTTTAAGTTGTGCTCGCTCAGAGCGTACGATTAACCTATCTAAATCACACGCCGCAAAGCATTGTTTCTATGTCTGGCAGGTAGGCAACACGCTTGCCATCTACGCTGTACAAGGGTCGAAGTTGGTGAGTGAGAGAGAGATTTTGGTCAGCGCTCAACATCGAGGTCCTCTAGGAAGCGCTGGTGAGGGGTGACATGAGGTGAGTATGGAGCAGCACCGGAATGAAATGGTGGGGGAAACGAGAGATCCCCGTGAAAACCTGCCGACCAACGGCATCGTCCAGCACGATTCCTACATGAGATAATCCGGGAATCGAACCCAGATCGCCTTGGTGGGGTCGAAGTTGGTATCTAAGCGCTTATATACATATATATATATATATATATATATATATATATATATATATATATATATAACTTAATAAAACCTAGGGTCGATTACACTTGCGCCAGAAATAACTCAACAGTGCTCTTGTGGCAACATTGAGATATTCATTCGTTTGGCGACGTAGTCTCGAACTTTTGACCGGTACTGTACGTTTTTACAGATTAAACACATGTAAAAAATACAACAGAAACATGTTATGCTTAAGTCCGGTACATTTTCCCCAAGTTACATTCAGTTAGTCATATAAATATACTGCACAGCATCCTCTCATAAACACTTTGAGGTAAGTCTCGAAAACAAATCATTGATTTAAACGTGAGAAATGTTGTGGGTGTGTTATCTGAACTTCTTCCTGTTCATCTGTTAGAACATCTGAAAGAACATCGCTTTCGAAATATTTCTCGCGGGAAACATTCGCTTCGGATAATTCACAGATATTATTTATCCTTACGTATTTGATACTTCCTGAAGGACTCATTTGTTACTCACATTAATTATTCACTGATTTTATTTCTTTAGATATTTTATGAGAATTAATTTAGGACTTTACAATTTCATTTATCATGATGCTCCAAGCTTTAGAGAGCCTTATTTTCTATATTTAGTCTTATTTTATAACGTTATTTGATCTAAATTTTATTGTTATTTTTCAGCTTTTACATTGAACCCTGTTAACCTAATTGGTATTATATGCAATGTCTCTACTCTTCTGTTGTTCAAATATTGACAAAAATGATCATGTTCATTTATTAGTTTATTTTCTTTTTCGTTTAAGTATTGACATACATTTAGTTTGAAACGTCATAAAATGTCATAAAATATTTGTAAATTGCAGACAGAATTTTTTTGGTCTACTGGAATGTCGATGCAAGTGTAAGTAAAAACTACGCCACACATAATATCCTAACAAAGAACGACTTACAGTTTCAAATCATACAGTTAAATACAGCGAAATTAGTAATACCTAACATTCGTTAAAATATATTCCAAATAAACTTCTCAGAGCTGCTATCACGGTTTTACGACACATTCAACTAATATCTGTATACTCGAGCAGATATAGACTGTTCTGCGCCATTACCATCCCTGCAAATATGTTATCTCTCTATCAAGTGAATATTATTATTTTTGTTGAGGTTTTCAATGTTTCAAATTGTTTCGCGATGTTACGTCGATGGTACGTTGATAAAAATATCCAAATATTTTAAACATAATAATAACAATTTTTAAACGTAAATATGATCATTTTAAATACAAGTATCATTTTCGTGTAACATCCATAAAGGTATTTTAATACAAAATAAAATGTTCGCTGAATTTTATTTTCTTAAATCACTGCAATGTTATGAAGCATGCATTTTTTGTTTCTGACTATTGGCCTAAATGAAAGTTAAAATTTAAGTATTAATAGTAAAAATGCTTTATTTAAAGTTATTTTAGACCATCATCAACCCGCTAAGAATGTAACACCAATGTAGCGTTGGATTTTTCAACTATTTCCCAAAATAACCCGACGTTTTTCGTGTTTCTTCAAATCTTCGTTGGTGGGTGCGCTGTGCCACTTAAGTGTGTTCAGGTGGCAAAAGTTGATAATTTTATATTTGTACGACATAGTGTTAGTTTTATAGACGTTACTAGTGGCTACATCTTCCACTTGTGAAACATTTTTAGCTAACATAGTATTTCCATAGCGGAATATCAAAATCAAAATTTTCACGTTACGGGAACATGCTAATAACAAAACCAATTGCCTTGTGCGAATTAAATATTTTAAACTGAAATTGGGGAGTGGGCAATATGCTAAAAGATTGAAAATCACACAATGTAATTATTTTGTTTATTTTAAAAAAAATCTAAAATATAACGATAGTTTTCTTCATTTATGGTAATTTTTTTATAAATACAAAGGAACTTCGTTGTGTGTTTTCAAATATTTTAGCATATGGCCCAAACATCATAATTTGTAAATTGTATCATTCTAGTAAGTCAGTTTTTATTTAGCATGTTCCCGTAACTTGCAAATTTTTACTTTGACATGTCGCTATGGAAGATTATTAGAGCTAAAAAGAAAAAAAAAACTTGTTTACAAGTGGAAAATGTAGTCACAAGTAACGTCTACGAAACTATCACTATGTCGCACAAATATAAAATTATACGTTTTTACCACGTCAACAGCCTTAAGGTGGTCGCCTGGTTTTGCGAGTTCGAGGCATAGAAGTGCGGAAGCAGTAAGGATGACAACAGCACGCGCATCACCCCTGTCTCTAGCCTCTAGGCGCAAGTCACTGAACTGTCATGCAATCTTCTCGTCGACAACTTGCCTCTATCAGACATTCAATGGTGACCCTAGTGTATTGTGCACGTCTATAACTATCAAAATATTCTGCTCCAAGATTTCTTAACCTAAAAGGGAACACAAAAACAAACATTTTCGGGGCCGCAGTGGCCGAATGGTCAGACCGTTCGCCTCCCACCAAAGCGATCCGGGTTCAGTTCCCGGTGGGGTCGATCACCTGATTTTAGATGGTAGCAGAACATGCACGCTCCGTTATGAGATAACTGTGCGAGCTAAAATTGTTTCGTACGAGAAAACTGCACACATAGGAATAGTCTACGAAACTAACAATTATTCATATAAATATAAAATATGATTTTATCGCACTTGAATGTCCTTAACATGCATAGTTCTATGACTGGGGAGTGATAGGGATGTCAAACTGCATCCCGGTAGGAGAGGAGGTTGTGGTTGGTAGGCAGGGGGTGGAATGTAAAGGGCTTTTGGCGGCAAGGCGTCCGTGGCATCAAACTGGATAGTCCACATACTTGACATTCTACGAAACCTCTCCTCACCCTTCACCTACCACATCACTTGCCCTTCCCTAAACCCCTTTTCTAGACCTTGTTTAACCTTAAAGAGAACATAGGCTTGTCGGCTGCAGGAAACTAAGCCTAGGATAGTTCTGCTTGGCTACATTCCCACTGTTTCAGTAAAGTTTGGTGCGCAAAGCTGGAGTGTATATTTTAAACGCAAAAAAAAAAATAATAATAAAATAAAAGTGGCGGATCCGTCTCAAGTTTGCGGAAGGGTCACACATAATTTTCTATATTGTTAGAATATATTTTGCTGTGATCTGAAATAGTAGTTTTCAAATTTTGATAAACTAAACCGTTTTTTTTTACATGCACCACAGCGAGTAAATGCAGCCATGTCGCAAAAAAAACAATTGAAAAAAGCCAGTATTAGTTGTTGTCAACAAACATGTTACATATACTGTCTGATACGGAAAGGAATGTAGTCGTATGCTTAAGTTTAAATTTTTGTTGATAGTAAATTGTCGATGACTAGTTATTCTAAGGACGTTAAATGCAGCCAAACTAATTTACAAAATTTCAGTACTATTTAGTTAGTGTTAAATAACTGACGCATAGATATGATGGTTTACCGCGGGAAAATTGGACTGCTTGCTAGGTTCCAACGAACGTTCAGCTGACCAGAAGATTATTGGTTTTCGTTTCAATGTGAAACTGTTGCGCTATTTGACTGAGCCAATAAGAATCCCGCTATTGTAATATTTGATGACTGGTAAAAGGTTATTCGGAATAAAGTGAGCACTAAAGGTTTAACCTTTGAAAAAAATCACTAGCCGTTACTGCATATAAGTCAACATTAACAACAGTTACATTATTGTTTGTATGGTTGGTAGCGAATAACTGCATGTAGTTCCGTGTATTTTCTTATTTGAATACAGCATTAGTGAAACAACATCAATTGCAAACGACCTCTCTGTATTTAATAAACTTTAAAATATGTATTTAAGTTCTTACTGACATACCTACTGACTGTATAATTTTATTTAATTAGCGCCAGCACAAAACGACGCAACCGAGTCAATTATCGTTGGCACATGCCGCTAATGCTTCGCGCCACAGAGGTAGTATAAAATTTCACCGACAGATCGCATCAGAGTTAGGTTTTCGCCGCTTGGAAGCGAATTGCGTCATTCAGTTTGTTTGTCCGTTATGTAATTAATATCGGTTTCTGATAAACACATATAAAAGTATTAGAAGTGACTGTTCATGAATATCATTGATAAATTATGTGAAGTCATTAGTAATGTAAGTTATGTTTTATGATCGCCAGCCTGAGTATCTGGAAACAGAAACAGTATTTTTTCCACTGTTTCACATATTAAGAAAATACGTTATTTATTGTTTCTCTTTACGTGCGTCGTAGTCGTTCATTGCAGTATGCTGAACGAAACTTGAATTCTTGAGTTGCGTGTGTCGTGTGTGTTTTTAGCGGCGGTTTTAATTTAAAAGTTCGAATATACTGTGCATACATTTACGAGATTCGTAACGGTAATAGCGCCGTTAGAGCAGACGCAGAGAAACCAGTTTTATAAGACGTTTACTCGCAGGTATTTATAACTAAGATTACTACTGTGTATAGCACATATTCAACTCCCGTGCATTTAATGAGTACATATTGTAGCTAAAATTTATTGGAGCAGTGTAACGTAACTGTCAACATTGTACAAGTCTATGTAAATAAAAGCACGTTGCAATGTTGATGTTTACATGCAGCGGAAAGATATAAACTGGTAGAAAATAGAAATTAATCAGGGCTTTTTTGAGTGCTCACTTTATTCCGAATCACCTATACTGGTCTGCAGACAGCTACGTTGTATCAGACGTACATCATCCATCAATAATATGTGTTGCAATTTACTACAGCGTTTTCAAGTGTATGTTGGCACGAAACTTTTTCGCGATATTATACCATCATCTCTACTGATGCAGTCTCTGTTCTCTCTGTGGTTTCTGAAATTCAAATTAGATGTCTCTTTAAAAGAAATATATCAGTTGAACATTTTCGTTGACGAGTTTTCGAGAACAACTCACGCCATTAACATTTGCTCAACCTACTATTATAGGAAGGTGTTACATTTTGTGGCAGTTACGTTTCAGCAACACTGGTGTTTCTCTTTGCGCATCCAAGTGGAACGAAAAATGACAAAAAGCGTAGCTGAGAAAGATCCATTGCTTCCCACCTAAAAAGAGGCAATCTAGATGGAATTCTTGTTTGAATATTCAATTATAAATATTTCACAATTACGCGTAAAGCCTTCCGACTCAGAACTAAAAAATTGGACTCTTCGCCAAACGAGAGAGATGTATCGCTTTCGCCCATACAAGATACTTAGATACTGAACAAATTATGTCCCATCAAAATTCACCTATGAAAACCGACAAAAATTATTAGAAATAAACCTCTTAAGTCTTGCGTTAATTTGTTGCTTCGGGTGTTCTTCTTGAGCTGACTCAGCCCTTGTTTCGTGTGGGAATGGTTGTCTGTGATCAGGATCTAAGTCATAAATGACACTTGAAAACAAGATGTCTGAATGACTTTCACAGAAAGGAGAATCTCGACGGGCACTGCACACTGAGCCTTGTTTTATTCGTACAGTGCTGAGCATGTAAGCTTCATGTCAAACAAATAGTTTACACAACACGCTGACAATGAAGATAGTAAATATAGACCCGGGCATTTCCCGGGTTCAGCTACTGACGGACTGAACTCCACAGCTATGTCTACACTCTGCCGTTAGCTACTCCTTCATTGGCCACTTCTTCGTCTTCTTCACTTCATGTATAAGGTTCTACGTGCTTCACAGAGAAAATGGTTTGGTACAGCCAACCATATATAAGTTTGTGTATGGCAAAACAAATGTGTACTTTGATCCAACAAAATGTTTGTTGACCGAACGATACACAGAAAAACGTCAAATATTGACTTTGCTGATCCAAAAAAAATTATATTTAACTGGACTAAAGCGTTTTGTTAAGAGGAATAACTATGCCAGGCAGCCAAATGTTTAGTTCATTAAAGTTTTACGCGCTTGTTTGGCCATACTCAATCTGATTTATTGTTGACAGTACCAAACCTTTACCTCCGTGTTCCGAGGTCTTCCTAGGCCCCTCCTTCCTTGGGATTTACATCTATGTTCTGGTAATGGGAATCTTTCCTGGACTAGTCCTAGTCAGAACTACCTTTCCTTAATTACATTTAATCGTTCATTGGCTAAGCCTAATGCTCCAATGATTTGCGAGTTACAGTAGCGTGTGGATAGTTGTCGCCAGGTAGGGATGAAGATAGTCAGAACGTTGCCACCGGCAGGCTGAGTTTTCTTGGTGTGTTACCGTCTCGACACTGCTCCATACTCGCCTCATTTTGTTCTCGCTGTTAGGCGCTAACCTAATCTCTGAATTCAGTCCTCTTGTAGTGCTCATGTGTGACATTGGACTCGCATTCCGGGATCGATTTCTGGTCCCTACCATCCTGATTTCGGTTTACCGCGATTATCTGAACTCAGCACAGGTGAATGCCAGTAGGGTTGCCAACTAAAAAATTCCGTGGTCTGTTCCTTCCCTGTTTCCTGTCTGCCAGAGCTTTTGGTTCTGTCTCTAATGACCTTGTCGGCGAGACGTTAAGCCCAACTCCGTACTTTATCGTTAGAAACTTGTAAATTTCGCGTTATTATCTGGCGACAGGGTAGAATTCACTGGCTTATACTCACACTCCATGGCTAGAGCCACAATTTTATTGCGAAAAGATTTTTGCCCCAATTTGTTTCAGTGCCTTATGCGCACACCTGTAACTCTGCTTCATGGTCAGTGACTGGATGTTTAAACTCTACGTGTCTTGTGGTTCTACTAGCAAATAACAGACGTATAGTGTCACAACAGCCTTATTTTTATTGATACAGTCAAATGGGAGACGTGTCTGAACAAGGACACGCTGCCAATAACCATGAAGTACAGCTGTTGATGTGCACGTAAGACACTGAAACAAAGTGATGTAAAAATCTTTCCATGACAAAATCGTGGCTCTATCCATGGCGGTATTGGCTCCGGGCTTTTTACTTTGTATGGCCGCATTACATGATAGTTGGCATTTTACAGTTGACCTTATATACTGATTGAATAAGTCCTTCAGGCGCGTCACGTACATTTTCGACCAACATCAGAAGTCAGGTGAGCACACATTAACTTGGAGTCCAGTCTGCTGTCGGATATTAAGGTGGCCGTCTGCCCAGGTCGCCGAGATGTGTGCAGAGCTTCGGCTGTCAGCAGATTAAACTTCTCATTACTCTTGAGTGATGTATGTTTAGAAGTAGTATTTCAAAAACCCTACATGTGTGTATACCTATTTCACGTTCACCGTTACTCATTAAAGCATATTTTATAGCAGCCGAAAAAACCGAAAAGGGGAGTTTTCGCGATTTTATTAGGTAGGTAACTCTTGGCCAAGGTCGTAGAAGAATAGGTCTGGACACTCGCCTATCTAACAATGTATTTTGCTTGACCCCCTTGTTGTTTGGCTGTAGTTCGTCAAGTTACCGAGAATGTTGTACTTTTCGGCGCTGTAATTCGGGCGGTCGGACTCAAACTCCGCCCACTTGTTTCCATTGTTAACATTATAAAGTAAATGAAGATTTCTTTAGCCATGATTTAAAACTGTGAGCGAAGGAAGTTTTTCATCAATTGATAAAAAAATACGTTTTGATAAATTGTTTATCTTAGTGGGAGGGAAGTGGGCAGAGTTTGGGCCCGACCGCCCGGATTACAGCGCCAAAAATGTATAGCATTATCGGTAACTTGGTGAACTGCAGCCAAACAACAAGGGGGAGAAGTTTCCAGGCGAGTGTCCAGACCTGTTCTTCTATGGCCGTGCTCTTGACGCAGAATTTTATAAAATGTAAAGGCATGTACAATACACCTTCACCACTGAAAGACTGCACGCCAGTTCAGTGACTTGCGCCTAGAGACTAGGGATAGGCGTGATATCCGTGCTGTCTCGCCCTTATCGCTTCTACGGTTCAAGGCCTCGAAAGCGCAATATACATTCACCGAGACCTTAACCTTAACATGAAACTGTCAGGTCTGTCTGTACTTGTAGTGAGTGCGTGTTCGAGCACGGAATACGTACTAAAAGGTTTTCTAAAATTTAACTCCAGGTTTGTGTCGCAGATCGTGCCTAGCACTCCACGTGGGAAACACGTGTATGTTGTCGCGCCTAGTAATTGGATCCTCTGACTTAGGACCGCTGGACGGGGTCCATATTGGTTTAGGGCCAAAGCGGCTCCTGAGGCACACACACGCTGTTTGTAATGACAACACGGGGAAACTCTTTTCTCTCTTTGCAGCAAACTCGAGGCGTACACCAAGCTCGGAACTTAATCATTACCAATATATGCCTTGCCTCGGGAAAGCAAACATTCTTCGGGGAGAAAACCCGAATTACGTGGTTCTGAAAACTACAGGCCGATTTGAAAGCAAGCTCGTCATTAAATTTAAAAAAAATCATCTTACAATGAAGCCGAATAATTTACCACTTAACATTTTTATGATTTCATTTTTAAGTCGTTCTAGAAAATAAACTCTAAATTATTTTCAGTGTTTTTTTTTTTATTTGTCTTGCCCTTTTGACTAGTAGCGAATCAAAAGAACAATCTGCACTGTCGTAAAAAATAATGCAGATTGTCCTGGGAGCAATCTGATAGTATTCCAGACTTTCTTGTTTCCGGTCCCCTTTTCAGCTTTTTATTTACTAACCTAACATCCGCTGCGTACAGCTCCTAGAGGTGTGTTATTCAATTCAAACACATTTTATTTTCCTTTCTCTCTCATAATCAGGGAGAAAAAATTCGCGAGTTTAATAACCTTCATGTTCGAATTCATGTTCGAATCCACTGTACTGTGTATACGCAAGCCCCTACCACTTGTCCATTAACTGCTCTTACAGGAACATCAGACAATGAACTAATATACTGGGCCTGAGTATGCATAGGACAATCTATTCTAACATGAGGGTCATTGAACGTTTCCTTCCCCTATTTATAATTTTTCTATATACTTTTTACTACGTTCATTCCTTTCTCTCTTCATTCTTTTACTTTTTTTTATTTTATCCATAGCAATTTAACCGTTTTGGAAGCAATTATATTTGATTTTTCGCGTAACACAATTTCCTTATAAACACCTCTTGTAGTACTTCTTTTGTACCTCGGTCAATAACTTCCGAAATGTTAAATTATTTTTCCTTGCCTTCAAAAGATACTTTACTCGTAACTGTTGTGCTTCTCACTCCGTCGAAACCCTTCAAAACCTTAATATATTTTCAGCACTTTCAAATGACGCCTTTATTTTAAAATTCGTTCGATTACGGCGGTTAGTGAATTGAAAAATCGACGTAGATGTGCTTACCGATAAAGCTTTCTAAGTAATTTTAAAAGTACAAAGCAATAAATCAGCAAAGACGTTACTATATAATATATACTTTTTTAAATTAATATTATTGTTGTAACAAAACGTCTTAACTAGTGTCAGAATTGCATTTTCAGTAATAACCCCAATACTTCAAAAGTTGTGATATTGTGAACTACTTTCTCCGTAGAAGAAACAGACTGCTGTGTGCTTTGCAGGAAATCATTCGATAGTTACAGGAAAGTTCTGGGTTACGCTAAAGTGTCGGTATAACTTTTTTTAGTGTAATTTTTGAGTTTACAACAATAATAATTTGACTGCTTTACCTGTTACAAAATGTTTGTAATTAAAAAATAAAACGTATACTTTCCTTATACAAAAAAAAAAAAAAGAAAGAATACACCAGAAAATTTGCTTTGTTATTGGAGAATTGCGTAATTTAGACGTATTACATTTTTTAAGTATAAAATTTCCTATAATTAGACCCTACGTTATACAGTGTAATGGAGTTAGTTACTGTCAACTGAAATCCGGGGAGAAGGTAACTCCATTGCTTACTGAACAATACCTGAATTCTACGATCTAGATTTGACTTCAACTGCATGAAACCGTGCAAAAAGATAATTCTGCATTTACATGTCTTAATTTTTTGCTGGATACATCAATATTTTTTAATCCCTGTCACACACGTGCACAAAAAAATCTTACACCGTATACTTGAATAATTTCAGGTCTAGAGCTTCCATAGTCCCTTACATAAAAGTTGAAATAAAATATGAGTAGGGGCTTACTCTCTTGCGCTGTTGAACTATACCGCAATATTTGTACTCGCTGTCCTAAGATGGTACATACATCCTCAATACCAGTTCTATTCCATTTCGTTTATTGTGTCTGCACCACGTATATAAATGGAATAAGTTACAGGCTCTAGTCACAGATAAGGAGTTTGGAAACATATTTCCGCAGTGTTCCAATACGCATAGCTGACTGTCATCCGCAGCTCCAGAACCGCAAGAAATGAGTCATTTTTACGCAATCATCGCTCAGAAATATCATCATACCTTTCATTCAATATCACACATGTTATTCACAGGTTTACTCTTCATCGCATTATGATTTAATATCTTGTCCTATATATATTTTGGGATATTGTTTGGCATGATAAAATTTGTGTCTCTGGTTCATGACACCCAATAATTAATTCACGTTTGTCATTTAATTGTTTCGTATTTAATGCTGTACCTAAATATTTTTAGTAAGAAAGAGTATTGTAACGAGATGCGGAGGGACACGCCAAATCCCCCCTCTTCTCCCTCACCCCTCGCTCGTTAACGACCTCACAGTCGCTGTGTTGGGCTGTTCCCTTCCTTTCTCGCTGATGTCACTGGCTGCATGGAAGGCGAGAAGCGGCCATCACTGTTTAGTCGACCTTGAAGAGCACGTACCCAGGCCATCATCGAAGGTTGCACATACACATGGAAACTTTGGGCTGTGAAAATTGCCATCTGGGCGTCATCTCGGCTGGGCACAAATACCGCCGAAGAGAGAGTTATTATTGCGTTTAGACTGTGCGTGTGGATGGCGGAGACGACTTCGAAGACGATGGTGGTGAAGAAGCCGTTGGAGGAGACGGCGGCGATGGCTAGGAGCGGCACGGGATCACCCTACAGAGTAGCGACAGTGTGGTAAGGTCGTACATCAACGAAACAGTTGGAGCGTGGTTGGGTGGTTCATTTGCGTGTGTGGTCGGACGAACAGTTGATATTCTTACTGTAAACAGTGCTACGTTTCGGGAAATAGGCGTTTTAAAAGAACAGTGGTGTATGTAATCTGAGGACTATTGTGTGTGTGAGAGATATATTTATTAACTTGATACTTTGAGTAAGAATTTCAGAAGTTAGAAAGATTCACACTAAATAATACTTGCAAAAATTGATCTGCAGAGTTTTTATGTCATTTTAATACGATCTGTAGTAAACTAGGAAATTAAATTTAATTCTTTGATTTAATTTAAGTCCTCCATCCAGACCAATCCTTGATGCACACAAGACAGTAAATGTGTAACAGTATAATGTCTGCATTAAATATACATTAATTTGTAAACGTACAAAAAGAACTTGAGAGTCAGTTTAAATACTTGAACACAACTGCGTCATTGGCAACGATGGTCATCCTGTTAAAACTGTATGCCGTGATCAAACGTAAGTGTATTTTAAGTCTTATGCCGCCACCCTCTCTTGTTGGTATTAATTAGTATCTTGATTCCTGGAATCCCACGCTCTTCTTGTATGGCTGTCAAGAGAGCGATGTACACCATTAGATAAGAAGTGAAATTATGATATTTGATAACCGCTTAGCAGCGAAGTTTTCAGGGCTGGTGAATTGTGACGTGACGTAAGTATGGAGCAGAACCGGAATGAAAGGTAGTGAAAACGGGAGACCTCCAATAAAACCCGCCGACCAATAGCATTGTGAGGCATGATTCGCACATTCAAAAACCCCCTGTTTATGAAAAAATGCAAAACAATAACCGTAGATAATGATGATATTAGCCAACTTTATGCCAGAATAATGAATTTATAACGAGTAATCTGTTGCGCCGCAACGGAATGTACGAGATGTAGGTTACAGCTATGTTCTTCAGAAGTACAATCCTCCAGAACCCTTTTGGTGATAAAGTTGGTCAAAACCTATTGTCTAAAGTTGCTGTTTTTTTTTTTTTTTTTGCAAGTTGGCTTCGAGAAACGTACAATTTTAAACTGGTGCTTTTAGCGCTGAATTATGTACCTTGTCCTCGTAACCCAGATGGTTCTTATTGGCAGGCGAATGTTCTAGCTACAGGATATTACAGCAACAGTGTCTGAAAGGGACATTCTATGGTGCATTGTTGTCAATCAGTACTTGTTTCCTGGAGTCGCTTCCAGCAAGTTGTGGGCAGAACATGTCCTCTTGCTCATTAGGTATACCAGGAGCAACTTTAAGAAGTTATTAGCTGGGAATACTTTCAGATCTCACCTGTCAGCCCCTTCACAACGTAGCTTTTCCGAAACAAGCTACCAGAATCTTTTAGATCTAGGTCGACAACGTAAGCAGTTGAATACGAGCGACAGAAAGAGGTACGCCCTTGCCGACCACTGGAGGAGTTATCACCGTTTCGAAACGATTACTATCACCAGG
This sequence comes from Medauroidea extradentata, assembly GCA_003012365.1. Lineage (NCBI taxonomy): Eukaryota > Metazoa > Arthropoda > Insecta > Phasmatodea > Phasmatidae > Medauroidea > Medauroidea extradentata. The sequence continues at coordinate 21,502 of PNEQ01114085.1, forward strand.
CGATACGTGGATCCGAACAGCGGTTTGTGTGAACGATTCGATTACTATCACCAGGCGATACGTGGATCCGAACAGCGGTTTGTGTGACGTCACGCCCGTGATTAACTTTGCTATGGCGGGAAGCCAGGTGAAGGCCCATCGAGGGTCAATTCTAACACGGTCACCATCGCTGCGAATCACGCTGGTTCATTAAACAGTCTGTGTTTTGAGGTACCAAATAGATTCAGTGCCTCAACTCCGTCAGCAAATAGGTAACTTAGCCGTTGCATCATGAACAGTATGGGACAATTTTCCATACTTCAGTTTGTAATTAGAACAAGTATTGAGCACTGTTACTATACGAGTAGGTTGTCAATATAGATTTATTTCCTAAAATTATATTGGAAAGCTGCCACTGATGAAATGGTAGCACTTTAATTATACCTTATTTACTTACATACCTGTACACCGGTGTAGTAAATTTACAAATAATTTTTACGGTGCATGTCTCGCAAAATGAAGGTGCACTCTGCTTCTTGTACAGTAGATATTGTTGTACTACAGTACAGACAACCAAACAAGACTACTGTCCCTATTTTAACAGTAGTACGGTAACTTTAACAATGCTTTTCTTTCAGTGACTAAACAATGATCAGGGGTGTCCACACACATGGAAGTTTGAAACGTTGCTATAAAATATTGAGCGATTACTTTAGGTTACTGTAATTACTAATGTCGTTTTGTTCCTAAACTGCCGAAGAAAGCGACACAAATAAGAGCTTGTTCTTGGTTCATTCACAGAAATACGAGGCACAGTACATATTGGGAGAGAGAAAGCGAACAGCGGAATGAGTAAGAAGAACACACTCAGATGGCAACAGTCGAGAAGTCGTATCTGCCGCTGCAAATAGCTGTACACTAAAGAAAATAGTCGTTCATACCTGGGTTTCTATTATAAAAGTGTAAATAAGGAATTACGTGCTTATATGTTACATGATTTGTGTCTCTAAATGTTACAAATAATTCGTACTTAAGCGAATAAAACGTGAGATTTTTAAATGTTTGTTGCAATGGGAGTTTACAATTAAATTTTATTGGATTGTGGACATACGCCATTGCTCATGTTTAGCTGATCAAACCTGTGTTGAATGAAAAAGTACGAAAACGAACAAGAAAAACACTAATATAAAACACACACAAAAATATAAAAAAAAAAAGCAATCCCAGAGGAATTATGTCAATTTTTTTCCATTTTAATTTTTTTCATTTAAAAAAAGGGGTGGGGAAATTTACAGAACTCCTCTGGGATTGCTTTTTTTTATTTTTTGAGTGTGTTTTATATTTTTTTTTCTTGTTAGTTTTCGTACTTTGTCATTCAACACAGGTTTGATCAGCTAAACATGAGCAATGGCGTATGTCCACAATTCAATAAAATGTAAACGAATAAAACGTATCAAGTTCCAGAAATAACTTAAGCTAAAAACACGATGCAATAGAGAACAAATTTATTCTGCTGTCCTATACGGTTAGTATTATAGGACGTATGTTAAAAACCTTTTGAACTTCTATATAAAATCGATTGTTTCGTTTTGTATCGCCTTATCACTGAGGTAGATATCACTAAGATGTTCGGATTTTTACGTTCAGTTTATTTACAATTAGTCTCAACAGTTATTTGAATCGTTTAAAGAACTCTGAGAATTTGAAAAAAATCGTACAAACTTGTGTGCGAACTCCTGCCTTAGTTAGGCTGTACACCCTGCCACATAAAAATAGTCGCATGCGCACCACACTAGTATGGCTGGCAACACTGTAATCACCTCGTACTCTCGAGCGTGTCTGCTGTCGCGTGAGGCGATAGTCGCACGAGACCGAGGAGACCCAGGGGCAGGGGGAGGAGGGAATGAATACTAACTGAGAAATTGCTAAATGAGATGTAATTATGTCATTAGAAAGTGGCCGGCGCGGCGCGCATCTCCCGAGAAATTACGAGACGGGTTGTTTTTACTTCTCCTCCTCTCTTACTAGGGAGGTTTCGTGGAGACGAATCCCACTTCAAGGTGAGGGACCGCGGTTATGGTAAACAAGGGACATCTTAGTGGCTTGGGGTAAGGGAAAGTATCCCTGGCCACGTTTGGGGAACTAATTTATGGACACGGAATATTTTGTGGGCGAACCGAAAAAGACAGGAGAACCAATGCCACACTAGAGATCTTGAAACATATTTAGTTGGACACATTCGGCAGCCATATCTGACCGGATTTAAAACTAAACTATCTGCAAGATTAGGCGCCTAGATCGGAAAAAAAATCAATGAAAGCAATAGAACTATAACTGTATGTACCACATTGAATTATTGTTACATCAGCACTAAATGTTCCTAACATTTTATTTATTCCAATATAGCACAACTTTTACTGTCCATTGAACATTTAAACGAGTGCTATGGGGCTCGCCATGCAAATTTTACATAAACATACGCCTACAATGTATTATATATTATATTCAAAATTACATAGGGTAATTTGGAATTTTTGCTAGGAAACCCTACGTTCCATTTAAATAAACTTATTTACTGTGTGGAAGAAATTCATTTACATTATAGTAATACTGACCAATTGAAAGTTCGAATAATGCAATTTGACATGTTTTATGTTTGTTAGTCATGTCTGAGGTATCGGGCAAGTAATTATAAAGCCTCGCAGCATAATTCTGAACAAGTGTGACTCTTACTAGCATTGTTTATGTAAATATCAATTTTTAATTATGTAGTATGATTGGGAATTAGAAATATATTTAATTCAGTGTGTGGTTTTTAACAAATATAAATAATATAAGTACATATTGTGGGTAGGAATTTTAACTCTTGAAGTAACGTTTTGGAGTGGGTTTCTGGATACATATGTAAATTAAGCATTTCCGGTATTGCATTTTTTTCTTCATTGTAAAATATTTATTTAAACGTTGTTTACGTTCACCCCAAAATTTAATTCCGTGTCTGATAGCAGACTCACTTGCAAGTAACTACAATTTTAATATACTTGTATAACGAACATAAGCAATATAAACGTGGACCTTTATTTTATTTAACGAGTGTAAAATGTTGCTATATTATTGCACAGCTCGTCGCGTTCGAAACAGCCAATAGGAGAGCAGCATAGAAGATGTGTCGTTTAGAACTAATTATGAAACTAGTTCGCTCTGAACGGGAAGCAACTTGTTCGGAGCTCGTGTAACCACTACATGGACTGAACATGTTTAAGTGAAGAAGTTATGCGTCTCATGTGATTGCGACAAAAATCTTGTGTCGAGTCGTACCACAGTTCCTCTCCTCGGCTGGGTGTCCGACATTTTCCGTTAGCTTCTCTTGGAAGATACGATCCAACACTTAAAAAAAAAAAAAAACTTCCTAGACAGTAATGCCAGGATCTCTCGCACCGTAGGCCGGCCTCCGTAAAGTTGTCGCTTAGACGTCGTAAGTCCTGGAATCGAATCTTGTCTCGGGCATGGCTGTTGTGTT
>PNEQ01114086.1:5831-26586 GCA_003012365.1 Medauroidea extradentata
CCTGTTGGTGTGGGTGAGTGGGTCGGCGACCATGGGCCTTCCTGTCCTGACTCCGACGGCGTGTGTAGAGAGTAGCGTCGTCCCTCGAAGCTGCTGCAGCGTCCTCGGCGTGTGCTGTTGAGAGACATCCACTACCACTACTGAAATGAATGTTGGAGATACAGATGACTCTTAAGGTACGGTTTATTGTGGTCACTCGCCCTAGAGCTGACCACCATGTACCACGCTACTGTTCTCGCCCGTAGCACTCGTAAGCTGTGAAAGTGGCGTGAAGCCAACAATGGAAAAATATGTGAAATCCTTAAACGGGTGCTGAAAAAGCTCTCCCCGACCACGTGTCAATCCCTGAGGCCATGCAGAAAAAGAAAAGGTTCCGGTACGTTACTGATAAGCTATTGAAAACTAAAATGACTTGATCCTAATAGATTGGGCCTCAGGGAGACGGGAACGTCCTCCACGCGCAACTTAACGCTCCGGTGATCAGGCGAAGACTGACATGGCGTCTGGAGGGAGGACACGGTAGCCCGCATTCCCGCCAGACTTGGTGGTTAAGCTCTTACAAGCTAAACTAAAGTAAAAACTCATTACAGAATATCATCCAAAATGACAAAAACAATTATTAATACTCGTCTGCCCTTAGTTAATAACTGCCAGTCTGTATAGGGCGTGTTCAGAATTACACTTACAAATGCAACAATACACAGGAAAGCAATAACGAATAATATAAAAGCAATATTTGAAAAAGTAATTAAATTGTAGACATTGTAAATGAGACTGAAAATCTACTTAAGTATTATTTTGTAAGACGTAACAAAATAATACGATTACAATTTTGGTAGGCTTTGGCATAGCGTCCTACTGCCCTAATCAAAAACATCACTCACTCATAGAAAAAATTAAAAAGAAGAATGTTTATTCTCATGATGTCTGTAGGTCTCTAGAAAATCTGTAGAGTCTACAAATGATATCAGTTTGCCTGAATTTAGCATGTATCAGTTTCCGTGTTCACCGCTTTGTCACGTGTTTATGTAGCGGCGCATTAAACCAGCACGTCACAAACATTACCACAACTTGCCCTTCAATTCCCATTAAATTAACACTTACTACGAAGATGATGGCTGGCCAGGCATTCAAAATCGTAGCTGGAAATTGCTACCTTGAGGCTGGTGGTGAAGCTCCATAGGCACGGGGCAGGGCATTCACGTCCCCAGAGACGTGAAGCCTGGCTGTTGGAGCGTCCGTAGTGAAGGAGGCGGTCACGTGTCTACGGCCGTCTGAGCCACTGTAGCCCAGCGGACAAACGGGCGTCCGCGGCACACGTCAGTATGTTATTTATTTGCTTCTCATTCCGTTGAGCCCACTTGTGTGCCTGTAGTCACAGGACTATGGAACATGACAAGAATTTACATTTACTTCTTGTATAACATTTTCATACCAATTGTATTTTGTTGACATGACTTGTCCAATATCTTTGTGCGAAAATGTAGACCTACACAAAAATATCTGATAGGTGAATATACTACACTATACTACTATAGGTGGTTCGGTATAAAGTGAATACTCAAAGGAGCCCTGTTAAATTTCTATTTTCAGCCACTTCGTATCTCTCCGCACGTAACGGCTGAAGACGCATCACTTGATAGTTGCGCGTGTAAGATAAATTGTGCAGTCATTATTAATCGATACAGTTTGATGAAAAAAAAAGTTTATTAATTATATAAAATACAATTTTGTCGATTTTGTTTCTGTATTGTTGGTTTTAAATGGGAACACACTTGGGACTATATTGCGTGATCTCACTGCCAACCACACAAGCAGCAAGACAACTGTGGTTTGTGTAGAGTTATATGCAGTATCAGCTAGTGACTTTTTTCAATGGTTAAATATTTAGTGTTTTCTTTATTCCGAATGACCTATATACTTGAACTGATAAACCCCCACAGTATGCAGAAATACAAATTCATGCTGCTAGGCCTACATTCCTAAAATTTAATTCATTTTCCACTTCCATGGCAAGTTCTTTTACTATTAATAAAAAACTATAAATTTTACGACAATAATAAATTAAAATAAAAAGTAACACATTACTTACCAGATATAACACTGTTGAGGCAGACGTTCGTATGTAGGCTCAATTTGCCGAAACACTTTTAATTTTGTAGCCACTGTCTTTCTTTCTGACGGTATACATCTGCTATTAAAAATAGCAAATGGTAACTTGTAAACAAACAGAAACCTCGCCCAAAGATATTCACAGCGCTGCAGCAATTCGTTCAGCGGGGTCAGCAGCGCTACATGTAGCGGTCACTTGCAGCGCTGCCGCAGCGCTTTACTCGCTGAAGGCGCCCATTAGTTACGAAAGTATTTTGTTGACAAGACTTGTCTAATATATTTGTGCAGAAATATACCCAATAATATTTTAAGGATGCAGTAAAGTGTACAATACTACTATCAACAGACAATCGCAAAAATATTTTACTGGTTTTGGTTCAAACGAATGATGCTTGTAGTGCATGCTGCATATGTGAAGAAAGTTCTACCAGCGAGTTAAATGTTTCAGTTATTAAAATGGGTCTGCTAACATCTTACTTTTTTACAAGTGAAAAGGGGTTAGACGGGGGTACAACAGTGAAGTTAGCTTCGAATCCCAGCTTCGTTTCAAAAAATCACTGGAATTCAAACTATGTACCAACCTGGCAAAAATTTAACTAAGGTACACTTCTGAACAGTACCCGTGCAAGAATGGTATAAAAACCAAAGAGTCTGGGCTTGCTAGCCTGTGTCTGGGTGTGCTAGCCTGTGTCTGGGAGCACTAGCATATGACTGGGTGTGCCACATGCCAACTACTTGTACTTTGTAGACTCTATTTTTGTTTACTTGCAATACAGCTTCTAATATGCCCTTGAGAGACAGACATGTGTACCAGTATTTTGCAATTCATTTTTTTTTTTGGAAAATACATTACACTTCATAGCTTTTATTACGCATACCATGTTTACCTTGCACAAATATGCTATATAGAAGCAAAAATATTGTAGGTACTGGTAAAAAAATATTATTTCAATTGTTGGAAAATTGGTAATATGTCACTGACTTTGAATTCTTTTATTTGAAATTCTGCCATTGTACAACACTCACCTAGTAAATATTAAACTACGCATACTGTACTATAAGACCACATGTCAATTACTTGTAGACTCATTTTTGTTTACTTGCAATACATCTTCAAATATGCCCTTGAGATACATGTGTATTAGTATTTTGCAATTTAAATTTTTTTTTGGAAAAGTACATTACATTTCATACCTTTTATTATGCAAACCATGTTTACCTTGCACAAATACGCTATATAGAAGCAAAAGTATTGTAGGTACTGGCAAAAAAAATTATTTCAATTGTTGGAAAATTGGGAATATGTCACAGACTTTGAATTTTTTTATTTTCAAATTCTGACATTGTACAACATTCTTTCCTAGTAGGCCTACATATTAAACTACGCATACTGTACTATAAGACCACATGCCAACTACTTGTAGACTCATTTTTGTTTACTTGCAATACAGCTTCAAATATGCCCTTGAGATACATGTGTATTAGTATTTTGGTGTTGAAAAATATCCCAACAGTACTGAATGCGTTCATGTGCAGTTCAACTCATTCCTTTGTAAAGTGTTCTAAGCTGTGGTCTGCAGGGAATCTGAAACTATAATTTACACGAGTAAGTCACAGTGACTAACAGTATTTTTTTTTTTTTTTAATATAAACTACAAAGTTAGTAGACTGCTGCACGACAAGTGATGACATGATCATGTACAGACTTTCAAATTGTGTCACACATACAAAGGAATGGAAAAAACTATTTTTCCTTCCTTTCATTTGTATAATACCAGCATACAAAAACAAAGTAAACTGCATATTGTACAGTTGAGGTCTTTTTAAAATAAACGTAATTTGACAATTAACGGTAACTGGTTAATTTTGCAATAATGAGAAAAAAATCTGTTGATCAATTTAGTTGTTCTTGTAATTTTAAAGCTATGTCCATTTGCCATGTGTTGCACACTATTCCTAATTATTGCTATATAGTGCTTGTCACGATACTTATTGTAATTTTATCGTACATTTAGTTGTAGTTAACAGTATAATTTTTCTTCGCACTGAGATGTTTGTCTAACAATTACATGAACAGCATAACCTGCTTTTATAATACTATACAAAGTTGGTTTATATCATCAGTCTTGGTCAGCAATGTAAAACATTTGTCTGAATTGCCTTTCAGTTGTATTCAAGAAAATATAAAACAATAAATTACTATGTACTTGTATATTTGACAGAACTTAACACAAATAACAGCATATCTTTCAAGAAAATTACCAAATCTCAATTTTTTAACAAAAATTGGTGGGTTTTTGCATGTTTCCGTGTTCTGTGAAACTTTAATTTTATGATGTACGCAAAACTGTAAAGATGTCATCAAAATATTTCTTTGCACTTCTTCCATTACAAATTACAAAAATTACTAGATGGTAATTGCATTATTTATTGTGTGTGTTGCCATGCAATAATCTCACAAATATTTACTAATAATTTCACAACCCATAACCTTATTTATTTAAGTATATTTTGACACCTGTCAATGAGTGCGTAAAAAGCTATTTTCTCACTAGCCCAATGTTTAACCTAGTAAAGTGAAGCCTAGGAAAACAAATTGGTGTACTAATTGCCTGCAAATTTTATTCCCAAAATAGTGCGTGTCTCAACACATTTGTAAACATACATGCCTGTGCTAGCTGTCTGGCCACATAGACTGACAAAGGAATTCGTCAATAACATTGCATTGATTTTCAGGCCACAGTTTGTGATAGGATGGTGGCAGATATTTTGTATTTCGACGCAACAGTTTACGTGTTTTGTCTACTATCACATAAGATTGAGGGGCCTTATGTTTGTAAAGGATCCTGGCTGGTTCCCACAATGCACCTTTTTGCACCACCACAGGTTGACCAGTAGAATATTCTATGTTTTTCTTTTTTGCAGTTCTGTCATATTGCTTTTTTGCCTGTGACTGTTTCGAACATCACACTGGTTGAAGATTTGGCTAAACCTTGGGAACTAGGTTATTAGTTGATACAGGAATTCTTGTTCTTACAAGACGACTCATTAGCATCTGTGAAGGCGCATACTCTAAACCTGCCAGAGGAGTGTTGCGGTACTCCATTAGACTTTTCCAGTATTCTTTACCTGCTTCCTTGCTCTTACACAGAATGTTCTTTGCAATGCCAACCCCTTTTTCAGCCATTCCATTTGACTGATGGTAATGAGGACTTGATGTGGAGAATTCAAACTCATACTCATGAGCAAAACTTTGATAGGCATACGATTGAAAAGGCATGTTGTCAGTGACTATCACTTTTGGAATTCCATGAGTGCAAAAAATTCCTTTGAAGGCACTAATGACACTGCAAGACTGCTTACTGGATACTACAATTTCAAGCCATTTAGAAAAATAATCATACACTACTAGGTAGCTATTACCACCAAATTCCACGATATCCGCACCTACCTTTTCAAATGGTAAAGTTGGTACTGGGTGAGGAAGAAGTGGTTCCTTTCTGTTTGATGCTCTGTACCTCTAGCATACACTTCACTCAGCAACAAACTTCTCCACATTACGAGACATACCAGGCGAAAAGAACAGCAAACGAGCCCTGGATTTTGTTTTAGCTACCCCAAAGTGGCCCTCATGAAGCACCTGCAACATTTTCCCCCTTAATTTTATTGGAACTACCAGCTGATCAGTATGGAATAGTAAATCATCTTCAACATACAGGTTATTTTGAACAGCCCAATATGGATGGCAATGTACTGGATGGAGTATTCTGCTTTTTATGAGGCCATCCTGTTTTCACAAATTTGACCACATCCTGTAGCACTTGATCTCTAGCCAGTTCTCGAAATTCAGCTTTCCTTGTTTCACTCATAGGCAGGTGTCTGCTTACACTATGCACCACTTCATTCATTTCTACATCATCTTCAACTTCATCACTGATGTATGCCCGAGACAGAAGGTCAGCAACATGCATCATTTTGCCCGGCAAGTACTGAACATCAAGATGGTACCTTAGCAGCTTAAGTTTCAGATGCTGGAGCCTAGAAGACATCACAGTGGCAACAGGTTTGTTCATCACAGCAACTAGGGGTTTACGATCCGTCAATATTTGAACTTTACGACCATATACGTAATAATGAAATTTTGTGTCGCATATAGAATTGCCAGCATTTCTTTTTCGATTTGGGCCCAATTCTTTTCACAACTTGTCAGACTCCTTGATCCATGTTGTAGATATTATCTATGTGTGCAAGTTGGCAACCCTGTGCAGGACTGACGAGTGTGTAGGCCAGCGGGCATGATGTGGTGTGTGTTCGAGCAGTTGTAAATAACGGCAGTAAAAGAAATGTAATCTGCTATCAATGTTGTTTAATTCACCCATCCACGTAAAATAGTAGAAGTAAAACAATCCATATGCAATGGGCTGTCCATTTTGCAACAGGCAACAGCCAAGTCCCTTGGGATGCATCACACTGTATTGTGATTGGCAGGGTTGAGTTGAATGTTCCTAGAGCTGGAGCACTACTTAAAGCTGATTTGATATTCTTCACACACTCTGATGTTTTAACCACAGCCAGGTAACATCAGTCTTCAGAAGTTCTCTCAGAGGTGTGGTTAATGTGGACATGTGTGGAATAAAAGGTCTTAGGTAGTTCATCATTCCCAGTAGTTTTTGCAAGTCTTTCTTGTTTTGAGGATCTGGTAATGCCTGAATAGCTGAAACTCGGTCTGGGTCAGTACAGACTGTCTGCTGAGAATATATGTCCAAGGAAACGAACTTCTGGTACTTTGAATTGAAGTTTCTCTACATTGAATTTAATGTTCATACTTCTGGCTCTGTTGACAAGTTGCATTACTATTTCATCATGTTCCTTCTCAGAGTCAGCTGCCACAAGAATGTCATAGAAGTATACAGTAATGCCCTTTATGTCTCCAAAAACACACTCGTTCAGTTCCGGAAACTTTTCAGGAGCACAAAATATTCCAAATGGTAAGCGTAAGAATTTATAACATCCCCATGGTGTGGAGAATGAGCACAAATAAGATGATTCAGTGTCTAATTCAATTTGCCAAAACCCCTCTTTGAGGTCAAACACAGATAGTTTTTCAGTGACTTGATCAACTGTAGGTATTTGAAAATAGTCCCTTTTTATTTCCAAATTAAGATCTTGAGGATCCAAGCAGATTCTCAATGAACCATTAGGCTTTTCCACAATGACAAGGTTACTGACCCAGGAACTTGGTTCACTCACTTTCTGTATTACACCTTTCTTTTCAAGTTCTTTAAGAGTTTCTTTCAGTGTTACAGCAATAGTCTGTAGTGGACGTCTCGGTGGTGATGACTTCGGCTTTGCAGTCTCCTGCATACTGATTTTACACTTGTAGGGAAATTTTCCTAGGCCTTTAAATATGTCAGGATTATCTTCAACAAATTTACTCTTATAGCTTATCTCAGTTTTAAGTTTCTTCTGAGTTTTCAATCTAGTGCTGTCTGCCCTCGGTTCCACCATGTGGACCCTTTTCACTAGATTAAGTAGTAGGCATGCTGTTAACCCCAATATGGGCGTGCTATCTGCAACAGTAATTCGAAAATCCAAATATTCCACTACATTTTTAACTTCACAGCGAAGTTTTACAATCCCCTTCGGCTTGATCTTGAAACCTCCATAGCACTCTAGTACTTCCTTGGTGTCTATAACCTTAAATTGCTTATTTACCTGTCGAAACATTTTTTCAGGGATTATATTCACTGCAGATCCCGAACCTAACCTAAATCTTATTTTCAAGTCCTCAACTGATACTACTTCATGCCACATTGATTCTTCCTGCTTGTTCTGAACACTATTTGTACGATGTACTTCACTTACAAAAAAGTACCCTTCTTCACCCTCGCTGTCAGCTGTATCTTCCTGCTAGCACACCACCTTCACAGTTTTAACGTCACCGTTGGATTTGCACATGTTTAAAAAATGATTCTGTTTCCCACATCAAAAGCAAGTTTTGCCGTATGATGGGCATTTGTTCTTATCGTGCACATAATTACAGTGATGACACTTTGCGAACTTATTTAAATGATGATTGCCTGGCTTCAAAAAATAGGATTTTTTTTCCATTCTGTTTTGTTTTGGTTGGCGATGTAGTGTGTTTACTGTCATCGCTACACCCGTATCTATCACTGATGATGTCTGCTGGTCACTTGACTGAAGACTTTGTGAAATTGGTGATTACCGATTTCAGAAAGTTTAGCCATTTCACATGCTTTATCCAAGGTTAGTCCTTGTGTTCGTAGCATCTCTTTCTGCAACATTTTGTCTTGTACTCCCATGAAGACACAGTCTTTAAGTATTTCGTCTGTTTTGTCACCAAACTCACAACTGCGCACCAATTTCTTGAGGTCTGTTATGAACAGCTGAAATGGTTCACCTTCCTTTTGTTTTCGCGAGTAAAGCACAAAACGCTCATAAGGAACATTATTACGCCCCCCTGCATATTCTTAAAATTCAGCTAGTACTTTATCGTAGTCCTTACGATCGGCTTCAGATAACTTGAATGTGTTGTACACTTCAACTGCATCTTCACCTACGAGATTAAGCAGTATCGCGGCCTTAACTGCAGACTTTTTTTCCGATTTCCCGGATGCTAGCATATAAATTTCTAAGTTCTGTTTGAACTTACGCCAATTCTCGCTGACGTTGCCCGTTAGATCTAGTGCACTCGGTTTGTTAGTATCAGCCATTGTCCGTACACTTCAGTTGCACAAAATACACAAAACAACTTGTTTATCTAGCTTGAAGATAATGAAACCTGAAGCGTAGGATCACATCACACGACTGCGCCATGTTTTGTACATTTCTTGTTTAATTCATTTTCACACGTTTTTAATATATCTTTACATTCACATCTCTCAGGCTTCCACTCGCCTCTAGTCCATATCCACTACTGCCAACCCCCATCACACATCATCCCTCTGCACATCACCACTATGCACAACACCCAAGAGATATTTATTTCACTTGCACATTTATGTAAATTTTTAACACACATACACAAATTAAGTTATGAAAAACGTGTTGGTTACAGTCATGTGAGCTATTTAAGCTACGGTAGGCGATATTTACAGTGAATGTCCACCATTATCTGTGTGGCGCTGCAGGAAAAAAATGAAACACTCGTATACGCAGTGTTGCCTACACGCTAGGCTATGTGTCACCACACCAAAACTTGACGTGCGTTTTGCGCAAAAACTATTCGTCCTAGACAGTCGCTACAAGAGGACCTTTTTTATCACTTAAGGTCACATTTCTCAATAATTCACTCTTAAATGTTGGATTATCGTGATGCCCCTTTCATTTTCGTAAGAGTAGAAGGTATCAACTACTAGTGTTTACAGTTGGTTTGTCGGCCTTATTGTCTTGAAGTAATATCCTGAGTTTTGTCAGTTTACGTCGATCACTGTTTGGTTCGTGGGGAAATCAAAGTTTTAAAATTTAATTTTCAAAGGCAAATTACTCTTTTAATATCACGATTATGTACAAAGAGTCTGCATGTTTTCCTGCCGGAATTTGTAGGTGATTTTTGTGAAAATCCTGTATGTATATATGGGTGTGTATCTTTATATATATATATATATATATATATATATATATATATATATATATATATATGTGTGTGTGTGTCTGTGTGTGTCTAACAACTAGTGAGATGTTTTACATTGCTGTACAGTGGGAACCACGAGTAGGTGCTGAGTATATCCCACCAGGATAGGATGGGAGACAATGGATCAAGGAAAGGAAACACGTGAAAGGTTGTAAAACATGACTTTCCTGTACACTTACTGGAAACCTACATGTAAAAGTGTTTTACACTAGTATACCGAACTACAGCTCAACAAATAACAATGTCACCCGATTTTCTTAGATATATTAATAATTGGACCATACATTCTAACTTTAACTTGCCATACATGTCTGTCTTTTTTCAACATGTTCAAAATATAAGTACCGGCATGTGGAGATACTTTAACTGCAGTGGCAACTTTTCCTGTCTATAAATACAGTATTTATTTATTTGGAGGAGAAATAGCAAACTTCATCAAGTTATATCCAATTTAAATATTTAACACAAAAGTCATTCATGTCTTCACTATGTGGACCCAAAAACAAAAATTTTAAGTCGTTCAGAACTACTCCCCGAATTATGCCTTATCGATGGTACACAAACTAAATAGAAGGTGTTATTTCTTGTCCTTTAGTTATGTTGATTGACCAAAAAATTAAATAAAAAGTATGCCAAGCACAACAGAAATAATATGTCAAACACATCCATGTTAGTTTCCAGTAAATAACAGGTTTCGTAGTATAGTGAAATACTGGGGATGAAATGTAAGTGGTGGAAAAGCTTGTGGGCACAGGTAGCCGTATCTAAATTGAGATCAATACATCAAGTATAGCAACCACCCTTCTATTGTAGTAGGGGCATACTGGAACCAGCGTAGAAGTGACGATAAATCAGAATCTTCTACGGATGGATCACTGACCTATTGTATTCAGTCTAGATATATGATGACCTATATGCAAGATTGTATATCACAAGTGGGAAGTGGTTCCTAGATGCTGTACCTGTTGGGACTATCATAATTTTGTAGCTTTCAGTTCATGTATCGCATCAACGGTGTGCCTGAGCGTGTTTGGACACTTCAACATTTCTCCTTTCGTACATCATTTGGGCTCTATTCACTACACTGAATTGCTACAGGCATACAGGTCGATAAATACATGCAAAATAACAGAAGCAAACCCATATATCAGACGGCAGTTATACGTTTCCTCTGCACACTCATCATCATGCATCACAACTGAATCCGGAAGGTCAATGTTCAATTCGTAGAAGTAGATTTATTGTCACTACACTAGTTCATCAACACATCTTCACAGGGGTTATACGCACCTACTACAGACAATACAGTGGTGATTGCTGTACTTTTATATGCTTCAAATCTATCTACCTCTATATGTGAGCTTTTTCACCATATACACTTATCCTGCATACAAGAAAAAATATCATATTAATACACACACACAACCATGCACACGCAGATATAAACATACATTGTATATAGTTTAATAATGACATACATAATAAAGTCCATACTGAAGTACATAAAAATTCACTATCGCATAAGCAAAACATAATACAAGAAATTCACTGCTGTCCATAAATTAAAACTTGAGTGTTCCATGCTGGAAATACTTTTTACAATTCATTCATTACTTTCTATACCAAAAATACAATTAAAACTATATTTATGTATGAAAGGAATAGGCTGCTAGGCTATCAGTATGTACAAAAGACAGAAGCACAAGTATTTACGTTTTGGTACTTGACAGATACACACAAAATGTATGACACATAATTGAGGAAACTCGTATCAGGATGTTTCGCTGCTTAGAGTAGCTTCCTACCACTCTAGTGCTGTAGTATGAGTTGAAGACCTTGTTATGGTGGGCTGCATGAGCAGCAACTGGTTTATCCTGCAGGTTGGTGTCTTTACCTGCTATGGCTTGTCTGGTGTCTGCTCTGTGGACATTCATTCTCTGTCTCAGAGTGTTGATGGTGAGGCCAATATATTCAGTGTCACAGTGTTCACACTGTAGCTGGTAGATTAGGTTTTTGGCAACAGTGTGGTGGGGGCCCTGCCACCTACAAGTAATAACTCTGAACTCAAGACGATGGGAACTAGCTCATCAGTATATCACTAAATCCAGGATACCACAAGGTCTCAATATAAGATAACATCCCCAGTCAGTCAGCTTCCCACAACCATTGTACCCGAGTATCCTCATTATCCTCTTCTACTTGACGCTTTTGAATCTCCCGTCTCACATCAGTTCAACCACTGGCCGCTAGGAGCATCAGCATTGATTAGTGCACTGGCAGCCACGCCGCAGTCAGCCAAGTTCCTCGTCTGAGGAAGCTGCTCTAAGCAGCGAAACGTCTGGATACGCGCTTCCGCAATTATGTGTCATCCTATATTTTTGTGTGTATCTGTCAAGTACCAAAACGTAAGCACTTGTGCATCTGTCTTTTGTACAAACTTAAAACTATATTTGTTAAACTAACCTTAATACTTACAGGAGTAACATGTTCAATGCCTCTCAGCAGACTACTTACTATAGTCTGTCTCACATAAGAATTCCTTTTTTTGACAGTTCTGAAGACAATAACATGCACAAATTTCTACAGAAAAATACTTTCTATTTTGATGTAATACAGTCTGAAAACTAGTTGAGTGTGTTTGTGCAAAAATCACTTGTGGCAGAGGAAAACACTGCTTATTCCATGGCAACAGCAGTAAAAATGAATGTGAGCATAACTGTCAAAAAATGGAATTCTTACGTGAGATGGACTATACCACACTTAACGATGATCCTGAAAAATAAATTTCTCTTGAAAAATTAAAAAAAGACTTAAAAAAATTAACATTCCCATACACTAAATATTTTTCATATACTTAAAAATGTATATTCTTTTTTGGTGCTAGGCTCTCCAATTTCTCAATCTTCATTTAAATTACGACACTGCCACTCTGCTGTCAACTAAATACTTCAGTCGTAGTCCCTTCAATATACAATAAAAATTTAATATATGCTGCTTACATTACAAAAAAAATTGAATCTAAAGATTTAAATAGCGACACTGCCTCACTGATGCCAGGTGTATATTTTTGTCATAGTTACACACTCATATCTTTATATGAACCATGTTGCTCAGATTAATAAAAACTAAGCCCTTGGACTCTGCGTTTAAAAATACAGACACAACTAACGACATTGCTACCCTACTGTCAGGTGTATACTTATAGGTAGTTGCACACTCATTATCTTTACACAGGGTGTCTACCAGATTGTAAAAGTAAAATTTAGTGACTTTTTCTAGAAAAACTGTTCAAACAGAATTAATTAATAATTTTTTTTTTTAACAAGTGCAACGCGGCCGACAATTTTCATTATGTTTCCTCCAACTGCTGATAGCGCGAAGAATGTGCAATTTTACAATGTGTAATTAATAAATACCTAAATTTAAGTTAACTTTATGAAGATGACTATGAAAACTAATATACAAACAAATTATTTATTATACTTTCAAAGTGCACGAGAAATACTAGTAGTGTAAACATGCACGTTTGACAAATGATTCGACAAGAATCAAACAACCTAAAATAATTTTCGTGACTTACACCAAAATATACTTCAAATTAGTGACTATTGTGGGACTTTCGTGACCTTTTTCACAATTCGTGACATTTTCGGGACTTTCGTGACTTTAGTGACCTAGTAGAAACCCTGTTACAACATGCCGCTTGAATTAATAAAAAAGAATTCTTTGGACACAACTAATAACACTGCCACCCTGCTGTTAGGTGTATACATTTACCATAGTCTGTACACTCATCATTTGATATGCTGACTGGAATAATTCATGAAGCCTTTGGTCACAACTAACGACACTGCCACCCTGCTGTCAGGTGTATCATTTTGCCATAGTCAGTAAACTCATCATTTGATATGCTGACTGGAATAATTCATTAAGCCTTTGGTCACAATTAACGACACTGCCACCCTGCTGTCAGATGTATACTTTTATCATAGTTGCACACTCATCATCTTTATAACATTTTCCGCAAATTAATAAAAAAGGAGTCTTTGGACACAACTAACGACACTGCCACCTTGCTGTTAGGTGTATACTTTTGCCGTAGTCTGTACATTCATCATTTGATATGCTGCCAGGAATAAAACATGAAGTCGTTGGTCACAACTTTTGACACTGCCACCCTGCTGTCAGGTGTATACTTTTGCCGTCGCCTGTACACTGATCATTTGATATGCTGACTGGAATAATTCATGAAGCCTTTGGTCACAACTAACGACACTGCCACCCTGCTGTCAGGTGTATAATTTTGCCGTCGTCTGTACACTCATCATTTGATATGCTGCCTGAAATAAAACATGATGCCTTTGGTCACAACTAATGACCCTGCTACCCTGCTGTTAGGTGTATCCTTTTGCCGTAGTCTGTACATTCATCATTTGATATGCTGCCTGGAATAAAACATGAAGTCGTTGGTCACAACTTTTGACACTGCCACCCTGCTGTCAGGTGTATACTTTTGCCGTCGCCTGTACACTCATAATTTGATATGCTGCCTGGAATAATTCATGAAGCCTTTGGTCACAACTAACGACACTGCCACCCTGCTGTCAGGTGTATACTTTTAACAAAGTTGCACACTCATCATCTTTATAACATTTTCCGCGAATTAATAAAAAAGGAGTCTTTGGACACAACTAACGACTCTGCCACCTTGCTGTAAGGTGTATACTTTTGCCGTAGTCTGTACATATCCATCATTTGAAATGCTGCCTGGAATAAAATATGAAGCCGTTGGTCACAACATTTGACACTGCCACCCTGCTGTCAGGTGTATACTTTTCCCGTAGTCTGAACATTCATCATTTGATATGCTGCCAGGAATAAAACATGAAGTCATTGGTCGCAACTAACAACACTGCCACCCTGCTATCAGGTGTATACTTTTGCCATTGTCTGTACACTCATTTGATATGCTGCGTGGAATAAAACACGAAGCCATTGGTCACAACTAACGACACTGCCACCCTGCTGTCAGGTGTATAATTTTGCCATTGTCTGTACACTCATTTGATATGCTGCCTGGAATAAAACATGATGCCTTTGGTCAAAACAAATGACCCTGCCACCCTGCTGTTAGGTGTATACTTTTGCCGTAGTCTGTACATTCATCATTTGATATGCTGCCTGGAATAACACATAAAGTCTTTAGTCACAACTAACGACACTGCCACCCTGCTGTCAGGTGTATACTTTTGTTGTAGTTGCACACTCATCATCTTTATAACATGTTCCGTCAATTAATAAAAAAGAAGACTTTGGACAGAACTAACGACACTGCCACCTTGCTGTTAGGTGTATACTTTTGCTGTAGACTGTACATTCATCATTTTATATGCTGCCTGGAATGAAACATAAAGCCATTGGTCACAACTAACGACACTGCCACCCTGCTGTAGGTGTATACTTTTGCCGTAGTCTGTACACTCATTTGATATGCTGCATGGAATGAAACATAAAGCCATTGGTCACAACTAACGACACTGCCACCATGCTGTCAGGTGTATACTTTGCCGAAGTCTGAACATTCATCATTTGATATGCTGCCTGGAATAAAACATAAAGCCATTGGTCACAACTAACGACACAGCCACCCTGCTGTCAGGTGTATACTTTTGTCGTAGTTGCACACTCATCATCTTTATAACATGTTCCGCGAATTAATAAAAAAGAAGTCTTTGGACAAAACTATAGCCACTGCCACCTTGCTGTTAGGTGTATACTTTTGCTGTAGTCTGTACACTCATCATTTGATATGCTGACTGAAATAATTCATGAAGCCTTTGGTCACAACTAACGACACTGCCACCCTGCTGTCAGGTGTATACTTTTGTCGTAGTTGCACACTCATCATCTTTATAACATGTTCCGCGAATTAATGAAAAAGAAGTCTTTGGAAAAAAACTATAGACACTGCTGTTAGGTGTATACTTTGCCGAAGTCTGAACATTCATCATTTGATATGCTGCCAGGAATAAAACATGAAGCAATTGGTCACAACTAATGACACTGCCACCCTGCTGTTAGGTGTATCCTTTTGCCATAGTCTGTACACTCATCAATTGATATGCTGACTGAAATAATTCATGAAGCCTTTGGTCACAACTAACGACACTGCCACCCTGCTGTCAGGTGTATACTTTTGTCGTAGTTGCACACTCATCATCTCTATAACATGTTCCGCGAATTAATAAAAAGGAAGTCTTTGGACACAACTAACGGTACTGTCACCTTGCTGTCAGGTGTATACTTTTGTCGTAGTTCACACTCATGATCTTTGTAACATGTTCCGCGAATTAAATAAAAAGAAGTCTTTGGACAGAACTAACGACACTGCCACCATGCTGTTAGGTGTATACTTTTGCCGTAGTCTGTACACTCATCATTTGATATGATGACTGGAATAATTTATGAAGCCTTTGGTCACAAATAACAACACTGCCAGCCTGCTGTCAGGTGTATACTTTTGCCGTAATCTGTACACTCATTTGATATGCTGCACAGAATGAAACATGAAGCCATTGATCACAACTAACGATACTGCCACCATGCTGTCAGGTGTATACTTTGCTGTAGTCTGAACATTTATCATTTGATATGCTGCCAGGAATAAAACATTAAGCCATTGGTCACAAATAACGACACTGCCACCCTGCTGTCAGGTGTATACTTTTGCCATAGTCTGTACATTCAACATTTGATATGCTGCCAGGAATATAACATGAAGCCATTGGTCACAACTAACGACACAGCCACCCTGCTGTCAGGTGTATACTTTTGCCGTAGTCTGTACATTCATCATTTGATATGCTGCCAGGAATAAAACATGACGCCTTTGGTCACAACTAACGACACTGCCGCCCTGCTGTCAGGTGTATACTTTTGTCGTAGTTGCACACTCATCATCTTTATAACATGTTCCGCGAATTAATAAAAAAGAAGTCTTTGGAAAAAAACTATAGACACTGCTGTTAGGTGTATACTTTGCCGAAGTCTGAACTTTCATCATTTGATATGCTGCAAGGAATAAAACATTAAGCCATTGGTCACAACTAACAACACTGCCACTCTGCTGTCAGGTGTATACTTTTGCCATACTCTGTACATTCATCATTTGATATGCTGCCAGGAATAAAACATTAAGCCATTGGTCACAACTAACGACACTGCCACCCTGCTGTCAGGTGTATACTTTTGCCGTAGTCTGTACATTCATCATTTGATATGCTGCCAGGAATAAAACATGAAGCCATTGGTCACAACTAACGACACTGCCACCCTGCTGTTAGGTGTATAAT
This sequence comes from Medauroidea extradentata, assembly GCA_003012365.1. Taxonomy (NCBI): domain Eukaryota; kingdom Metazoa; phylum Arthropoda; class Insecta; order Phasmatodea; family Phasmatidae; genus Medauroidea; species Medauroidea extradentata. The sequence goes on from PNEQ01114086.1 coordinate 22,950, forward strand.
TTTGCCGTAGTCTGTACATTCAACATTTGATATGCTGCCAGGAATATAACATGAAGCCATTGGTCACAACTAACGACACAGCCACCCTGCTGTCAGGTGTATACTTTTGCCGTAGTCTGTACATTCATCATTTGATATGCTGCCAGGAATAAAACATGACGCCTTTGGTCACAACTAATGACACTGCCACCCTGCTGTTAGGTGTATAATTTTACCATAGTCTGTACATTCATTTGATATGCTGCCTGGAATTTAACACAAAGACATTGATCACAACTTACGACACTTCCACCCTGCTGTCTGGTGTATACTTTGCTTTAGTCTATACACTCATTTGATATGCTGCATGGAATGAAACATGAAGCCATTGGTCACAACTAACGACACAGCCACCCTGCTGTCAGGTGTATACTTTTGCCGTAGTCTGTACATTCAACATTTGATATGCTGCCAGGAATAAAACATGAAGCCATTGGTCACAACTAACGACACTGCCACCATGCTGTCAGGTGTATACTTTTGCCGTAGTCTGTACATCCATGCTGCCTGGAATAAAACATGAAGCCATTGGTCATAACTAACGACACTGCCACCATGCTGTCAGGTGTATACTCTTGCCGTAGTCTGTACATTCATGCTGCCTGGAATAAAACATGAAGCCATTGGTCACAACTAACGACACTGCCACCATGCTGTCAGGTGTATACTTTTGCCGTAGTCTGTACATTCAACATTTGATATGCTGCCTGGAATAAAACATGAAGCTATTGGTCACAATAATGACACTGCCACCATGCTGTTAGGTGTATAATTTTACCATAGTCTGTACACTCATTTGATATGCTGCCTGGAATATAACACGAAGACATTGATCACAACTTACGACACTTCCACCCTGCTGTCTGGTGTATACTTTGCTGTAGTCTATACACTCATTTGATATGCTGCATGGAATGAAACATGAAGCCATTGGTCACAAATAACGACACTGCCACCCTGCTGTCAGGTGTATACTTTTGCCGTAGTCTGAAAATTCATCATTTGATATGCTGCCAGGAATAAAACATTAAGCCATTGGTCACAACTAATGACACTGTCACCCTGCTGTCAGGTGTATACTTTTGCGTAGTCTGAACATTCATCATTTGATATGCTGCCTGGAATAAAACATGAAGCCATTGGACACAACTAACGACACTGCCACCCTGCTGTCTGGTGTATACTTTGCTGTAGTCTATACACTCATTTGATATGCTGCATGGAATGAAACATGAAGCCATTGGTCACAACTAACGACACTGCCACCCTGCTGTCAGGTGTATACTTTTGCCGTAGTCTGAAAATTCATCATTTGATATGCTGCCAGGAATAAAACATTAAGCCATTGGTCACAACTAACGACACTGCCACCCTGCTGTCAGGTGTATACTTTTGTCGTAGTCTGTACATTCATGCTGCCTGGAATAAAACATGAAGCTATTGGTCACAACTAACGACAGTGCCACACTGCTGTCAGGTGTATACTTTTGCCGTAGTCTGCACGTTCATCATTTGATATGCTGACTGGAATAATCATGAAGCCATTGCTCACAAATATCGACACTGCCACCCTGCTGTCAGGTGTATACTTTGCTGTAGTCTGAACATTCATAATTTGATATGCTGCCAGGAATAAAACATTAAGCCATTAGTCACAACTAACGACACAGCCACCCGGCTGTCAGGAGTATACTTCTGTCGTAGTTGCACACTCATTTTTATAACATGCTCCGCGAATTAATAAAAAAGAAGTCTTTGGAGAGAACTAACGACACTGCCACCTTGCTGTCAGGTGTATACTTTTGCCGTAGTCTGTACATTCATCATTTGATATGCTGCCTGTAATAAAACATGAAGCTATTGGTCACAACTAACGACAGTGCCACACTGCTGTCAGGTGTATACTTTTGCCGTAGTCTGTACATTCATCATTTGATATGCTGACTGGAATAATTCATTAAGCCTTTGGTCACAAATATCGACACTGCCACCCTGCTGTCAGGTGTATACATTTGTCGTAGTTGCACACTCATCATTTTTATAACATGTTCCGCAAATTAATAAAAAAGAAGTCTTTGAATACAGCCAACTACATTGCCACCTTGCTGTTAGGTGCATACTTTTGCCGTAGCCTGTACAGTCATCATTCGATATGCTGCCTGGAATAAAACATGAAGCCATTGGTCACAACTAATGACACTGTCACCCTGCTGTCAGGTTTATACTTTTGCCATAGTTGCACACTCATCTTAATAACATGTTCTACGAAATAATACAAAAGAAGTCTTTGGACACAACTAACGACACTGCCACCCTGCTGTCAGGTGTATACATTTGTCGTAGTTGCACACTCATCATTTTTATAACATGCTCCGCGAATTAATAAAAAAGAAGTCTTTGAACACAGCCAACTACATTGCCAACTTGCTGTTAGGTGTATACTTTTGCCGTAGCCTGTACAGTCACCATTTGATATGCTGTCTCGAATAAAACATGCAGCCTGTCACAACTAATGCACTAAAATCCTGCTGAAAGGTGTATACTTTTGCCATATTCTGTACACTCATCATTCAATATGCTGCGTAGAATAAAACATGAAGCCATTGGTCACAACTAATGACACTGTCACCCTGCTGTCAGGTGTATACTTTTGCGTAGTCTGAACATTCATCATTTGATATGCTGCCTGGAATAAAACATGAAGCCATTGGACACAACTAACGACACTGCCACCCTGCTGTCAGGTGTATACTTTGCTGTAGTCTATACACATATTTGATATGCTGCATGGAATGAAACATGAAGCCATTGGTCACAACTAACGACACTGCCACCCTGCTGTCAGGTGTATACTTTTGCGTAGTCTGAACATTCATCATTTGATATGCTGCCTGGAATAAAACATGAAGCCTTTGGTCACAACTAACGGCACTGCCACCCTGCTGTCAGGTGTATACTTTTGTAGTAGTTGTTCACTGATCATCTTTATAACATGTTCCGCAAATTAATAAAAAAGAAGTCTTTGGAGAGAACTAACGACACTGCCAACCTGCTGTCAGGTGTATACTTTGCTGTAGTCTATACTATACACTCATTTGATATGCTGCACGGAATGAAACACGAAGCCATTGGTCACAACTAACGACACAGCCACCCTGCTGTCAGGTGTATACTTTTGCCGTAGTCTGAACATTCATCATTTGATATGCTGCCAAGAATAAAAAATTAAGCCATAGGTCACAACTAACGACACTTCCACCCTGCTGTCTGGTGTATACTTTTTCCATAGTTGCACACTCATTTTAATAACATGTTCCACGAATTAATACAAAAGAAGTCTTTGGACACAACTAACTACACTGCCACTTTGCTGTTAGGTGTATACTTTTGCCATAGTTACACACTCATCTTAATAACATGTTCCACGAATTAATACAAAAGAAGTCTTTGGACACAACTAACGACACTGCCACTTTGCTGTTAGGTGTATACTTTTGCCGTAGCCTGTACAGTCATCATTCGATATGCTGCCTGGAATAAAACATGAAGCCATTGGTCACAACTAACGACACTGCCACCCTGCTGTCAGGTGTATACT
>PNEQ01114087.1:0-26487 GCA_003012365.1 Medauroidea extradentata
AAGCCCTGCGTATATCTGTTGGTCTTTTTACCAAGGGCTTAACTGCTTCAATTCTTGCACTCCACCTTGTTTCTGACAAATTGTGCAGTGAAGTTTGAGCAGTTTCCTGCAAAATCTTCCAGCGAGCTGGGCTTCGGGAAAACAAATTGTAAAGCTGTTGGACATTACCAAAGAAGATCTTTACTTCCACACTGGACTCAACAGCATTGACGCCACACAAATTGAGACTATAAGCACTGCAAGAAGAGAAGATAGCTTGAGGATTACTCTTGCATATGATTGCTTGTGCTCCTTTGTATAACCCAGCCATATTCGAGCCTTTGTCGTAACCTTGGCCTCGACAATTGCTCAAATCTATTTCATTTTTGGTGAGTATCTGTTTAATAGCATCAGCGATATCTATGCCTCTTTTCTTCTCATAGTCTACAAGTTCTAGGAAACTTTCTTTTACTCCCCACTCCAAGGTCTCAGCATTCTGTGATACATATCTTAAAACAAATACTTATTGTTCTGTGTGTGTGAAACATCAGGTGTACCATCCACAATCAACCCATAGTAGCGAGAAATTTTCACATCATCTAATACTTTCTTCTGAACTGCTTGGGCACATAATTTAAGAAACTCATTTTGTGTTTGCCATGATAAGTAGTGGGTTTTCATGATTTTTCCCAGTTCTTGTTTGCTTTTCACATTTTCAAGATGTTCTTTTAGATGGGGAGAATACTTTGAAAGAAGCTTCAAAGTACCTAAGAATAAGCCATTGCTCATATCACCTATCTGATTGCTACTTCCTCTTAGGGGCAGGTTACGTTCTCCTAGGAACAAAATTACATCCAGCATACACCTCAATATTTTTCTCCACTTCTCCTTTTCCGTGAGAAAACTTTTCTGTAGACTGCTATCAATTCCTGTCATTCGATCGACCGTATATTCATTACATTTGTTTGGCGCTATCGGAAAATTGTATTCGCTGTCGATAGACGTCCGTGATCAAGCAGCTGGATTAGTACTATTAATCGCGTCTATAAATCAATAACTTAAATATTTTGTAAGAGGTTTTTCTAGACAAGTTTTACACATGAAAAACCAAATAATAAAAATTTTTTTCTCAGAGGTTATTGCAAAGGGCCTTTCAGGCTGGGGCCCTGGGGCATTTTGCTCCTTTTGCCCCCTTTCCCCTTGCTGCGGCCCTGAGACTACTATACACTAAACATAAATGTTGAAACTGAGCATTCGTTGTCATGATGATTAGTGTCGCAAGCGCTTTAGTATTAAGCGTCTGCCATATCTTATTGGAACAATTTCTGTCACGAGAGCATATAACTCTCGTATGCAACATAGAAAACATTATTTTCACCGAAGACGTCTCAAGTAGGCTACAATTCACCCCTCCCTTATACCAACGTCAGAACACTCAATATAGCAAAATATTAATTTTTAGTCGTTGTACGTTCATAACATAATTATCTTTAATTCATTTAACTTCCATACGCAACAAATAAAACTATATTTTAGTTAAATTAGTTGAGGTGCATTAAAACATACGATATTTTTAAGTATAACATTTATTCCTCTTTACATAAATTCTTCGGCAATCGTCGGTTAAATATTCGTTATTTTTATCGCAGTCACGAAAGCTTGTTTCTCTCTGCAAACCCGGCCTGTTAGCGTTTCTGTTTCCGTGTGAATGACTTTCAGTCACCCTCCTAAGTGGTGTATCTTCAGCGAAGCCGTTTTTATACTTAAAATCCTACTTATAAACGGAAAAGAAAATGATCTACAATTATATTAGTATATTTTTTCTGTTTGTCTTTCCAGAAACCTTAGTGGCCAATCGTAGCCACCTTTTATTGGTCACATGAACATGAGATATAATGACTTACTCTGTTCAAAATGGTGTAGAAATCACTAAATCAAGCAATTAACAAACTTTAATTCTTTGTGCAGTGTTCTGAGGATACCAAACGTACATCCTTTATTACGTTTCTGCAGCCAAGGCCTAGTACACAATTTCTGTATGCGTTTCTTATTACTTCCCACTAAATCTGACTGCTCTTTCATTAAAACGTGGTATTAACCGCTACACATGCTTGATAAAAAATTCTGCTCAAAAAGCAGTGTTTATTTACGTGCTGTATGGTGTGAATACGTGCAAATTGCCTTAGAAACAATTTGACATGCCCAGTCTGTTGGAATACTGGAAGGGAACAGAAATCAAGTATAATGTGAGGCGAGCTTAGCCATTTAATACGTCATTTTTCACTAAACATAATTATTCTCTACTCTCCTCTAGCCAAATCTTTTTCGGCGATTCTCAAAACCGCCTCACGTTCAATATACTTCCCCAGTTACGCACACCACCTTCTTCCGAAGAAAAAAAAAACTGACGTTTGCTTTTGTTAAATAATTTCTCTTATAATTTCTTAGTATTTGAGTATTGTTTTGTCTCCGGTAATTACTACTCGATTATCTTTCGGATCGCGTGTCTTGAATTATTGTTAACAAAGTAATTCTCCGTTGTAAATAATTTATTTAGCCAGTAGAAAATCTACTACAATTTTTTAGGTATTTAAGCACGCATCAGTTTGAAGAACTAGCAACTCGGTACTAGAACTGGTTAAAATAATGTAACAGGTTAATTAAAAGCAAAGCTTACGCTTTTGGCCACCTTAAGCATCTAAAATAGAAAAATTCTAAAACCCCACAAACAGACGTTTTTATAAATACCCAATTGAAGTGAAAATCAAGATGGTAGCGTACTGTGTTTAAGCTTCATCGACAATTCATTAAACAGATTTCACCTATTTACGCTCATTAGAAGTTAAATTAAATAAGTTATTTAATATATGTATGTGTAAAACTATTTTATGTTTCGATTTGTTACGTCCATAAAAACTTATCAAAAACACATTCCACGTACTTCTTAGGGTTTGGGTTTCGAAATACTTTCAATTCATATGTTTAACATTTTTGTGATTTCTCAGTAAAGGAAATTATACGACGATAACCCGTTAGGATCAACCGGTGCAGACGGCTCATTTGAAAACGATTTTTACCCCTTTTTACCACATTTTGCACTTAAGGTGTCGAAAGTCGAATCATTCATGAAAATTTTTGTCATTTTTTTTATATAACGTTTCATAATGATGAGTTCCTATTCACTTGCTATAGTCTACTGAAGGGTAAGTTGAATAGCTACGTTTCAATTGCGGCACTTTTGGAATTTTATGCCGAGAAACAAAAATAGACTGTAAAAAAACTTCCGTGAATGTTTAGGGATTTATTATCCCAGACGCAATATGGGACAGTTACCATACTTCGTCTTGTAAATATGCAAACATTTACAGTTGTTACAATACAAGTCTGGTAACTTCAGTATACATTTGACTGTTTTATAAAAAGGTTTAGTAGTGTTACCATGGATGTCTGGGGAACAATTCTACCATACATATTTTCTTAGCGCTACTATACGCACGTCTGGTAAATTTACAAACAATTTTTAGAGTGATAGGAAAACCAATAAATCAACTCCAAGGAGGGAGGCTGACTCTTAAGAGTTAGTGGATCCTAGTTTTTTTTTTATTTTTTATTTATTTATTTATTTATTTTTTCCCCACGTTTGGAGGCACGGAAACGGGAAAGGCGATATAAGTCGAACATAACACGTCCGTCGAACACCTCATCGCCTCTGTGTACGAAGGACTAAACTAGCGTGCAGTGTTTTCGTAGAATGTATTTTTCTACAGGACTTCAAGCGATGACCCTGTTATTTTATCTATGGAAAGTCTGTGTTAAAGTCCAATGTAGGTTTCTACGATTTTGTTTTACGATGGTTGATATTTTCTTAGATCTCGCTTTTGAAGAGCTTGGTAATCATGTTTTTAATTAATGGACGTAATTTTTAAAATCATAGGACCACAGTTTGAAGTATGTCTTCTTTTTGTAAATAAACGCATTGGAAGCATTTTTAATAGTTGTACAAGAAAAAATACTTTTCGTACCACGGTACAACACGGCTCACACGCCAGATCCACTAACTCTTAAAAATCATTCTCGAATACGATAACCACTCGTTATGGTGGCCATTGGGATTCATTCTCGTTTTGAAGACGCCACACATCACAGCTATTCGAAAAATGTTTTGTAACCAAACATATATTTAAATTTTCACTTATTTTTGTAACTATATTTAAGTAGTAGATTGTTTCCCTGTATGGGAGCTCAAGTGTGCTACTGAAGGATATTAATTAGCGCACGAAAACAGACAAATGGTGAAACTGTGCACGGCTAATGCAGTGTGTCCACTGTGATGGCCTATTTTGAAGTTACTCGTGACCAACAACACTGGTAGCGACAACTGTATACACACTTTTATTATTTAGGGTTTTTAAGGTAAAATTCCGGACTGGACTGAACTTGGACTGGATTCAACAGAGAGCGAACCTATAGTGAACGTGGGCTTAAATGTGTTCATGGTAAAATTTTCGAACCAGATTGACATGTAAACATGGACTGAACCCATGTCTTGAGACATATCTTTGCAAAACACTGAACTACAGAACAATTGACTATCAAAAAAAGCAAGAGGCGAATATTTGCCAGATATTTTGTTTGAATTTATCCGGAGATATTTATTTTCATAAACTTCCAATTAATTTTATGTCAAAAAACGGTCTTATTTAGCTATCCCAGGACGATCGTAACCTCTTACGTAACCAAAGAAACTATTCAATATGGCGACCGCTTCGGTTTCATTCAGTTCAGTCCGATGGGTGTTAAACTTAAAAGTTTCAATCCGGATTGTACAGTCCAGTCCGCCTCACCGACTGGACTGGATTACTCACTCCACTCCTACTTCAGTCCAGTAGGAACGTGTTTAAAGTAAATTTTGAATCTAGCTTCTTCAGTCCACTCCTAGTTCAATCCAGATTGAGCTGTTACTCTAAATATAGTAATGTATTATTATTGGGCCTTGCGTCTCTCACGTGGAACAATTTCGGGAAACCACGGAAACAGAATTAAGTTTGGCCGGAGATGGGGTTCCAACCAGGGTCCACCCCGAATGAGAGTCCAGTGTGCTGCTGTTGCACTACCTCGCTTGATATTGCAACTACATTCCTGAAGGGTTTATGAGGATCTTTAGAAGTTTGCACCCACTTTAGGAATACCCGCTACAGAATGCGTGTTTTATGTCTCATTATTATCAATGAGATAGAAAATAAAAATAAAGCTTTCCTTAATTATTTGAGCTACTTATGTTACATGTTTGACTTGTCAGAAGTTGAGTAGAAGTAAGTGAACTTTGGAATAAACTTTTAATTTTAGTTACAATATTATTTTATACTTAATTTTAGTCTTAATCGGAATATTAATATAGAATCCGGTTCCATAGCTCTCAGGTAACAGCAGTGAACTTGGCACTTTAATTACAATAATAAATACCATCTGTGGATTTAAATATTTTCTTCTTTAGGCTGCCGTACAAATAAATTACAATGACTGTTATTCCAGTAAATTATAAGTGCGCTGTATTGCAAATGTTATAACTAAATGCATAGCAAGCAAATCCGCTTAAATTCCATAGCTCCTTGTTGAAATAGTTGGCGTAGTTGTTCTTGCTGGACTAGAGAAACAATCTTCACCGTTACAGTGAAACTGATATCCGCGACACACATCCGGCTCCTGACCAGTGTTGTACTACAGTGTCACGAGGTCGTGATTACTCCACGCCCCACTACAAATATAGCACTTCTAGCTGTCCCTGGCAACACTAGCAAACACCACGGTCTCTCTCTCTCTCTCTCTCTCTCTCTCTCTCTCTCTCTCTCTCTCTAGCTTTATCTCTTCCTATCTAATTCCGTGTTTAGAACTAGTAGCAGGGAACAATGTTTGTACGTCTCGATCACAGAATAAGTAAGTACACAGAAGCGAAGTAGCTTGATGGTGTCTTTGTTTACGCTGGCAGTATCGTTAAATTTTTTGATTTAGTTTAATTCGTTCGTTACTTAAGTTTACACTCTTACTGAAGTTTTAAGGTTATTTATTATTACTGCTGTGATCTGTGATATTGTAATGAGGAATTTATTAATTATTTATTGGTTTCATTCTCAGATCAGAAATTGTGGATAGCAGTATTAATATTTAAACTTGATAAAAAAATATCAAGCGCTTACACACATGTCGTTACCGGTTATAAATGCCAACATTTAATCATAAAACCTTGTTCCATGGAAATGAGCATAAAACAAATATATGTAGAAAACTACCTTCTTAAGGCTCAGCTTTAGTGACATAACTGAGATTTTTATTTGCTTTTATGAAGTACTAAGAAAAAATGTTACATTTTACAGTGTAAAGTGAATTCTAATTACTTTACGCTACAGTACAAATTTGACTTTTAACGGATATTTAGGCTGCAGTCGGTCCAGCAAATTAAGACAATTAAAAATGTTGCTGGACTGATTGTGGCCAAATACACGTTAAAAGTACAACTGAGATACTTTTACTTAGATAACGGAAATATTCGCGGGTTCATTGACACCATGCTAATTGTTCAAGAATCATGTTCCTTGCCAACGTGTAGAGTGGGGTATGTATCTCCCACGTAAATGTGACTATGAGTACCACCCTAATTATGTAAATTGTGCATTTAAATTTAGGCCAAAACATCTTTAGTTTTAATCTCGTACATTAAAAAAAATCGTATTTTAATTGTTTCAGTTCCGGTGTGCGTCAAAATATCATATTCATTCAGTCCCCCGACCATTTTTAATTAATCGACCATACAGGGATTAAAACAACATTAAATGAATCCTGACAGACGTCCAATAATAGACAGTAAAAATTAATTTATCATCTGTGCTGTTATATTATAAGAAATGCCCGCTGTGAGTAGATACTCCGCGGGATGAGAGTTGGTGAGTTGAAACATACATTTATAGATAGTGTAGATGGTTATCTACCTTGGAAGGAATTCCATGCTCGAGTCCCGTGATTTAGTGAATACGAATATCTATTCCATAATGCTATAGTCATTTTATTACTCTGAAGTATCGAATACCGCACGGGAATAATAACAGTAAAATTTGCCATTATAGTAATAGGCAAAGTTGATTATTGTTTGATTGCAAAGCAAAAAAAAAAAAAAAAAAAAAAATTATTGAATGGGGTTTAGTGTATATATACACACATTAAACAATTCTCAAGAATATTGAATTTATTTATTCGATAGCATTATATGTTAAAAATAATATATGTTAAATGATATCATTTAAAAATAAATTCACTATCCTTGACAATTTTTTTAATATGTAATTTGTTCCCTTTAATTAAAAACCAAATATGTTTGTGTGATCTTTACTCAAACTGTCACATTTTCGAGCTAATAATGTTCTCCATTGTGAACAAGACTAAAATTGCTTAGTTGTGTATTGTGAATGTTCTTTATTTCTCCTACAGAAGACTTTCAGCATACAATTTGTGTACATGTGTGTATATATTAACTAACTAATTTATTTTTATATCATAGATAGGTAAAGTGTTGGTATGCTTGTGATAAAAATTGTGTTTATGCAAATATAAATTATTAGGTTGACGTCATTAAAAACATATCATTACACACAGAGCAAAGCTTTGATTTCAGCTGCAGTTCGTTTGCATGAATTTCCTACCGTAAGAAATTTAAAATTGTCAGGGCTCTATTATACATATTGTAAAACATAATGATTTAATCACACAGATCACATGGTAACATTTTCGAGCTATGCTAGGCTATCTTTATTTGCTTCCAAGTAATACAAGTTGTGATTTAATGCAGTAGGTTATTCAATTTCACAGTTTAGTCTGGTGTTAATAAAAGTGTCGGTACATTGTACTTTAAGAATGTTTTGAATCGTTATTTATGTAGAATATCGATCAAATCTAGTATCGACTCAAATAACTATCTCATTGGCTTAAGTTTCTGATTACATGAGGGTAGACCTCTCTGGAAAAATTATATTAGGGCACTACTGTACACGTAAACTCATGAGAACATTATAATAATTGTTTGCATTAAGATATAGCAAAGCAGGCTTCATAGTTAGTTACACTTGTTTGCTACAGGTGATCTTAACCTGATAACCAGATTATTTTCCCATGTTCTATTAGGCCTAGTTTTAAAATATATAGTTTTTAATATACTGTGTCGTAACTTCCGTAACACCTGAAACTTTAATTGTGCGTATTGTTTTGAGATGTTCTTAACTATTTAACAGAGTAATTTATAGTACCTCGGTTTCAGCAGACTTTTATTTGATTTGAACTGAAATAAATTTCGAGGAAATATATTCTTACATGTAATATCGACAACTTATACTTACGTGTAAGAGACAACTAACGCTTTTGTGTGTATTAAGAAGACCTGTTGATGGCTGGCAAAAACTCTTTTCATTAAAAACAATGCCATTCAGTCGTATTTAAACAAAATATTTGTATTTGTCTTTACATTGAATATATATATATATTTATATATATATATATATATATATATATATATATATATATATATATATTCAAATTTCCGCTGGAATTTGGAATTCAAATAGTACACCTTGCACCAGTAGTTTAGTGCGCTAACCACTTAAACAATTACAAACATTTACAGTCAATATACGTCTTTAACTAAGGAATGGACAACTTTCCATTTATTAAGAGTGCTGAAAGTTCTGCGAATGTCGTACGATAAGTTTGCCATACGTGTCCGTGAAATTCCACTGTCGTGTAAGTGAATTTTTCGTTAAAGTGGGGTGAAATTAAATTTTTAGTTAAGAGAAACTGCATTCCCGAAACAAGTTAAGGACTATTTTCTTATACGTGTCAGGCAAATTTACCTATTTTTTTACGGTGAATGTTTAACAGCTAGAGAGGTTTGTAAGACAAAGCGTAAAAAAACTGGTAGAAATTAGTTACGTGATTAATTTTTGTCACAATCAACTGACTGACCTTTGCGAAGATAACAATATCTTAGTTCAAGGCGAAACAACAGTTTTCTCATGGCATAATTTTATTATACACTGCCTGATAAGAATTTGTTTTTAATTTTTTTTGTGTCGGTAACAGTTGGCGAACTGTTTTACATACCGTATTCATGACAAGTTAACCAAATAGCGCCACATAGCACCGCCGAAACATAGTTTAAAATTAAAATTAGGCCAATACAGTAAAGGCAAAACAAATAAAAGGTGACAAAATTATAATGTTCGAGGAGTGAAACTTCCTAACAGTTCTTCGATTCTTTGACCTGGCAGTTAAGTGTACTTGAGTAGCTAAATGTACCGTGACGTTTCTTACGTCTTTCTTCATTAGTATTTATAACAATACAAATTGTAGACATAAACGTTTAGATGATATCGTGCGTTACTTGTACAAAATGTTTAAATCCAACATTTGCGTACGCTTTAACAGTACATGCACTAATAAGGAATCGTAATTATGTTGGGATACGAGAGGAAAATAGCAAATTATTGCAACTGTTGGTTCGTTGTGCTACAATGTACGTGAAAGTGTGTTTGATAAGTTCATCTTAGAGTGTTTGCCCCGCTACCTAACAATGTAAAGAGTTTGTGTCATAAATATTATTGAATTTCGAATGTTTTCCAACAGTGCATCTGATAATAATCATTTCCATATTTTAACTGAATTTGTAACATTTATTTCGTGATGGTGGAAAGGAGACAAAACAGGTGTTTTCACCCGTAGTTTTAAGCAGAAATAATTCACTACAGGAAATCTTATGAGTCAGAGGGACACACTAAGTTATTTTATATAGATTAAAATTTACTAAAATTTCGGAGTTGCAGTGGAAACGATCACACAGCCGAGTTAACAGAGAAAGGCCAGGCGGAAGTTCAATGGCATGCATTAGAGGCGATAATGTACACGACGACATGCCTAGATCGCCCATACAGCTCCGGCGAATCTCACCTCAGACATACGAAACACATTCAGCGAGATGATGCTCTGGCGAAAACATGTACACACAATGTACAATAATTTATCTTGTACAAATTCAGTTTAACGTTATACATATATTATATGAGTGAATTTAAAAAATTGAATACCTAAGCAACTTCATAAATCAAAAAATTTAAAAAAGAATCATTACTTACACATTTAAAGGAAAAAAATCATGTAGCGCATTCTTTCGGCAGCAGCAGCAAACAACAGCAGTAAAAATTGCATTTATTTACTAAAAATCTATGTAACAATTATTACTGAATTATTATTTCAAATATTTTGAGACAAATTAAGTCTACGCCGAATGCCAGTTTATCCAGTTACATAACATCTTTAAGCAGACTGAATAACGATTACGTAAATTATTATATTTACCCTAAGCTCAGCATACAATTCGTCAACTGGCGAAGAGTTTAGTGATTACATCACGCTATGTTTGGGTCACGATTAGGTAAAAGTTTAGTAACCTGTTGATGTTTCCTCTGTGGCAGTGATACAATCTATTCCGTGTCGAAAACACGGACGAATCCTTGGTTATATTTACACACATGAATGCATCGTTTTGACGGTTGTTGTGCTGTTACATAAAATGGAAACCCAAATAGTCTTATCTTTTTGCCAGTGGAATCCATTGCAACAGCCATTGTTATGCACACAACAAAAACATGATTTAGAAACTATAGTGCGACGGTAATACAAACAGTTTAGCTCACTCGATATATTAGCACTGGAGTTATTTTGTGAAGAAGTATACAACTAGTGCAGAGTGATTAAATATAGTTATATTACGTTGATTAAATAATTCAAAGTTTGAAATTCTCTTCACTAAACAACATACCAAGCAATATTTTAAGTGGGCAAAAATCACACGGCAGAGTCAGACTCACTCCGATTTACAGTACGTATTTGCTCACGATTTATTTTTATCTATTTGAGGAATAATGCATGGTTTACATCAGTGGTCATCATAAAGAAGTGTCACATCAATTTGAGATGTTAATAATTTCAGACAATTGCCACTTAAAATAATTTCTTCTATTCGCGTTCAATGCACAGAACACAATCTGCACGAAACGTTAATTTGTGGATCGAGCTGTACTCGTGTGAGCATTACACAGTTATTCATTATTTCAATACGATTTAAGAGCATTGCCAGACGTACATAATTCTACTATAGCAATACTAAATAGCCAGTTGATTTATGAGAGAAATTAATTTTTATATACTTTTAGCAGTCTTAAACTAATAATAACAATATAAGCTACCCATCCTCCGCTTTGTGCAATATTTTTTATATAAGAACGCTAAAAAAATATATCTTAATTAAATGGTATCAGTATCATGTTGCCACAGAAATAAGTACCGTATTTATAGGTACGTACAACGCTCTTCCCTGAATGGAGCCTTTTATCCGCCGTTGGCACAAATTCGTTTAGTAGTTGGTTGATTTTTACGTTATTAACCGTTACAGTTTATTTTAACATACTCTGTAATCGACGTTATAATACGGTAATTATTAGCATTTGTCCAACCAAACATGTGTGGTGTTGCTACAGCTAAAGAGAAAAATTATTATGTAATTTAATAGGTCGACAACTTGGAACGATTAAAATTTCGACTCAAAATCAAATGCGATAGTTAACTGGAATGTAATTGTAGCATAATCAAGGCACTGTCGGCAGAGGGGTTAGTTACGTGCAAGCATTGAATTTTTAAAAAAAATTCGATTCTAATGTCTGCAGAAGCTCAACGATTAATTTAAAAAATAACTGTTTATGCATTCACACACTCTCTCTCTCTCTTAACACACACACACACGCAAACTTACACAAGCTAAACGAGACAGTAAAATAGATATTTTTCTTTCTTTTTCAAAACGTCTATTCAATGTTAATGAGACTGTAACGGTAACTGATTGAAACGTTTATGTCCTGTAGGCTACATCGCATTGTGACGTGTCATTGTGCTGTAACGTTTATTTTCATTCTACTCTGTGACACTTTCGGCGATATCTTCCGGTATATAATAGTCACGGTAAAGTGATCAGTTTTGAAGCTCTGGTTACCTTTTCCTTTCAAAAAGTTAATACTTTTTGGGCAGTTATCTACGTTTAAAAAACCTTACAAGAAATAACCGATGTGTTTATATATTATCGTACAGAAAAGTTAATATTTGCATTAAAATATAATTATTCTTTTACTATCAAATTCTCATATAACCTTGAACTGCCTATAGAATTGTGACTACCACGATAAAACTAATAGACCTGGAAGTCATTATTTTTACATAATTCAACGAACGGGAAAAATACTTAAGTTGTGTTTTTTTTTTAGTGCTTACAATTGAAATCGTTCCATTAAAATATGTACCACGTAATTTTCATTGTTTACCTCTCATTTCTGCACTGTTTCGTTGCCATAGAGTATACTTCTCGGTTCCAGTAGCCATAATGCAGAATTTTAATTTTCGCTTTTTTTTTATTCTGACAAGAAAAATATTAAATCTGTTACTAAACCGCTAATTCTGTGATCTTTGAACGATTGTTGTAATAATGGGTTCGTAGATATATTATAAACATAACAGTTTTTTTTTGGACATACGTCATTGAGTGCGAATGTTACCGTATTGCAGAAAACCCCACAATAAAACAAAAATCAAAGGAAGAAAAGGCAGTAAGCTGTAGTCAACAGACATAAAACATACAGATATTTCGTGAAACAAATTTTGTCATATCCCAGAAGACAGCACAATAACAAAAATCAATCTGCTGTAGTTCCTCAGTCTGTACATGTGATTGTAGACGGGAACATATACCAGTTCCTGAAACGTCGCATCTGTTGTCTTGAGAAGCCTACTATTTTTTCGTCTGATTTGTCTGTGTTATGTATTGCCTGTGTTCACATCCACTCATGTCTCTGTTATTTGTGTTGTCGTCGTCGTTCATCCATTTGGTGCCTTTTTCACACACCTCATTTTTCTTTCTTATCATTACATTTTCGTCTGTCTTTTGTTGTTTTTTGTGTCGGTTTTTCTCCAGTCGACTGTATTCCACTTTGGAATTATTTCTGTGCTGTTTACATCTGTTTTTGTTCTTGTGTCGTCTTCTGGGATATGACAAAATTACTTTCAGGAATTATCTGTATGTTTAATGTCTGTTGACTACAGTTTACTGGCTTTTATTCCTATTTTATTTTTTGTCTTATTGTGGGTTTTCCTGCAATACGGCAACATTCGCCCGTAATGGCGTATGTAGAAAAAACCCGTTGTGTTTATAACTGAAAATTCTGTTCACCTTGCGGTATGTATAGTACAGGCATTGCGATTTATCGGTTAAGGGGTACGAAAAGGTAAGATGTTGAGCGAACGACTGAAATACTCAATCGTCGATAAACACTAAACTACTCATCATAATTCTACAGGATTTTTTGCCGAGTATGTATATTGTACTAACCAACGTTTATTATTTATATAGCTCTGGGCGGTACTATTGCTACGCATATGCACGCGTAGGATAATCTCTTTCATTAATAACTAAAATAACTAAGGACTTCTGGACATATGTTTACGTGGACTTTTTTGCTGGTTTATTGTAAAGAACCTACTCTTGTTTGTGAAAGAATGTCCGAAAAATCTTGTATAGCCTGAGTGGTTGTGGAATCGTGTTAAGGATCTGTTTCAGTCGTCACATTTAATTGTATAAATTTTTTTAATCTGAAAAAAAAAAAAACGTTCAATCTGAGACTGTACCGCGAAAATTCTATTTAATTTGCATTACAGTACCGACGTGGTGATTAAGCTGGTAACGTTTAATTAGGTTACAATCAGTCAGGCAGATAATGAATACAAAAAAAAAATCTGGTGGTTGGGGGGGGGGTAATAAAGCTTTAAGGGGTATGGAAAGGTAAGACGTCGAGCGAACAACTGGAATATTCGATAAAAATCTGAACTACTCATCATAATTCTATGGAATTTTTTTGCCGAGTAGATATTCTATTATCGGACGTTTATTTACATAGCACTAGGCAGTAGTATACTTTGCTTTCGAGTAAAACATTAAATACTGTTTTTAGAAAAAAATAGGGCTTGAAACCACAAAATCTACAAAAATTAAAAATTGTATTTTTTATTATTTTACTAAATACAGTTTTTAAATTTTTACTCGAAAGCAGAGCATACTACCACCAAGTGCTATGTAAATAAACGTCCGATAATAGAATATCTAGTCGGCAAAAAATTCCCATAGAATTATGATGAGTAGTTTAGATTTTTATCGAGTATTCCAGTCATTCGCGCAATATCTTACCATTCCATACCCCTTAACGTATTATTCCCCCCCCCCCAAATCAGCCAGAATGTTTTTATGTTCATAATTTGCCTTATTAAGTGTAGTCTAATTAAACGTTACCAGTTCAATCACCATTACGGTACTGTAATGCAAAGTAAACAGAATTTGCACGGTACAGTCGCAGATTTAACGTATTTTTCTCAGACTTGAAAAACAATTAAAATAATACAATTCAATGTGTTGACTGAAACCGATCCATAACACAATATGACAACCACCCAGGCTATACAGAGTGTTTCGGAAATGCTTTTACAAACAAGGGCGGGTTCTTTACACCAAAACAACCTAGGAAGTCCATGTAAACATAGGTACAGAAGTCCTTAGCTTTTTAGTTATTAATGAAGAGTTTTTATTTTACGTGTGCATATGCGTGAGGGAACAAGAGAGTGTAATTTCAAACATTTACCGTCAGTTTCAATATGTTTAATACAGTTTCACTGATGCTAATATCATCAACATAATCCATAACGTATTTTTCAGTTATCTAACATTTATTTTACTACCGGTTACCTTGCCCCACATTGATCTAAACTTTCAATAAATACTATAAAAAAAAGATTTTCGGACATGCGTTAATTTTGACTTTTTATTTGTTTAGGTGAAGGGTCTCACTCTTCAACTCTGTAAATGTACTATTTAAACCTCATTTATTATGTCGGCTGTCGCGTGGCTAGCATTTCTCTTTCAAAGTATTACAGTTAATGTACACAATTCTAGGCTGCCTAGTGTCTGTGGATTTTGGCCATTATTTCTACACCAAACACTTCAAATTCCTTTTTTCCGCACTAAACATTAATATATCTTCTGATAGAATTAAATAGAATTAAAAAAATAATCGCGCTTTGATTTGAAAATAATATTACTATTCTAAAATCTTTGCGCGTAGGTTTAAGGTCGTTAAAATTATTTTCATATGAAAACGCGAGTATTGTTGGAATTCGGTTACTATAGAGGCCTAGATATTATCATATTGAAAATTATAAAACTTCCAGATTTTCGTTTTTCTAGATTTTGTGGTTTCAAGCCCTTATTTTTCTCAAAACAGTTTTTAATTTTTCACTCGAAAGTAAAGCATACTACCGCATAGTGCTATATAAATAAACGTCCGCTGAGAAAATATCTACTCGGAAAAAAAATATAATCGAATTTTGATGAGTAGTTCAGATTTTATTGAAGACTGAGTATTCCGGTCGTCCGCTCGACGTCGTACCTTTCCATACCCCTTAAGGAAACACATATTCAGTTCAGATCAAGAACATAAAATATTACTCATGTTCACACCATATTTGGACTTCTGAAGATGAAATAAATATTTTCTTATTTACATAGTTAACGTTAAAACGTATTCCCGCCATTCGAGAGATCGTCTTATGCAAAGACTGCCTGACATTTTGCACATAAGTACTGCCAGCCAAAACTATAGCTTTCAATCCAGACGGAAATTCCCAACTTACCAGTTACTGGTCAGCATCTTCCGCAGAAAAAGCAACGATCGCCAGTTGTCTCAGCAAAAGAACTTATAGAAACAGAGTCGTGACACAGTGTTAAAAACTGATAACCTTGCCCGTGCTGATTTTTGCCGATCATAGTAGAGGTGGGTCCTTAAGTGCCGCCGACAATAGCTAATATTTAACTGTACATATTTCTTATGTTGATAGACTTTTCTGGTGTCATATAATTATTGTTTCACTTATTTAGGGCACGCGGGGATAAACTCTGTTTTCATGACAAATTTATTGGTTACAATGTTTCATATTAAATTAACATTACAAATGAATTTGGCAAAACATAAATCTGAATTAGGCTACGTCTTGTGAAGAAATATCTTCAACAGTTTCAAGCGAATAAAAATAATGTCGGCACATTCAAACATATGTTATTACAAAACGAACATATTTAAAAGAGAACGAATAAGATCTTCCAGACTGCTGCCATTATCAGAATCCAAATGTATAACCTAAATATGTATTAACACTGACTTTGAAGAGAAAAGTTACGCAGTAACAAGTTGTACACTTAAATAAGTTACGTAGTAACAAGATGTATACTTACATAAGTTACGTACTAAAAAAACATACCTATAGTACTCAAATATTAATTAACTACTGCAGTGTCTGTATTCCATTTAGAACCGATACTTCGTACATCTTTGGTAGTTTTTTATCCCTATTTGAGTTGAGATCCCCTGAGTCTCAGCTTCGGTTATTTAAAAAAAAAGTACTGCATAGCATCTTGTGAATCGTAGAATGAGCAGGCGGGAGTAAACGCTGGTTTATTATTATTTTGTCGTTATAAGCCTACGTGATGTTACGTATCCTTGTCACTGTAGATCACACCTCACTTGATTCGCGAGCGAAAATTATTTTCTAAAAAACAAAAGAAGAACAGGATGTCCTGAAAAAAATGTGCCATTTATGTTCTGCGATTGCACATGAGTCAGTAGATCGGCTAACGTACAATTAAATGTGAGTGGATGAGTGGAGCTGATTTTTTCATGTGTATACACAGGTGCCGATCCAACAACAGAAGGCATTACGTGATGGAGTACGCAAAGCCAATGTCACTGTTTACAGTTTTCAGCGAAACTTTCGGCGACAGTGGAGTTAATCCACAGGATAAGTACGCAACTATGAGATGGCTCATGCAATTCTTGGGCAGTGGTTGCCTGTGTAAAAGATAAAAATTCCTGTCGCCTGTTATGCTTGAAGGACATGGTGAAAAGAGTTCGACAAGTCTTCCTGAGAAAACCCAGTAAGTCACTTGAAGATTCCAGCAGTACAAGTTGCAACTGGTGCAGACATTTGCCAGTCAATGCAAGCAGCTGCGCTGTGTCTTCAGCATGACCAAGCAGACTAACAGGAAAATTATTATCTTATGACTACGCCCATGTTCAGTAACGAAGCGAACTGCCACGTCAGCAGCAAAGTTAACAGAGGAAATGTGAAGATCTAGGGTTCTGTACACCCTTGATTACCCGAAGGTAAAAGATTTTTGTTCCCTGTCTAAGGAAATCTTTACAGGACATTTTTATTTGCAGAAAACATTATTACTAGATCTGTTCATTTGGACATCCTTCAGCTGTGGTTAATGCGACAGCTTGTTGGAGACTCGTGTGATTTCATCTTGTGACAAGACCGTTATCCACCTCACCATCATCTTGAAGTGCTAGGATGCCTCAGTTAGCATCTTCCGCAAGTGTGGATATAGGTCAGTCTCGTCGTGACGATAAGACATCGCTGAAATTACCTCCGTGGTCACCAGACATGACACCATGCGACTTTGTGAGGCCTCGTGAAAGACTAGGTTTTGTTCTGCCATTACCAGGAGCTCCGGTGGAACTGCCAGGATGGATAATTTCCGCGTTCACAGTTGTGACATGTAATGTGGGACGAACTGGATAACTGCATCGATATCTGTCGCGTTACGAATGGTGCTCACATTGAGAAACTGCAGGGCGTGCAATAATCTTTTAGTATACGCCATGCATAATGTGCATACAAGATTCATCTGTAACATAATGGAGCAAAGTTACAATTTTAGTTTTAAAATAAAAAGGTACATTTATTTTCGAACATTCTGTATAGAGAAAAATCTTGTAACTGTGAATTTATTCGTCTTCTTACAAGCCACGTTCAAACTTATAATTGCCAAGTGACAAGATGTTAGAGTATTTGACTTGCTATACGCTGACGTTGTGTAATGTGATATATACCTTCTTGCCGCTGTAAATCGGCTCTAGCTCCGAAGAGGTATTGGGTTATAATATCAGGCTATGGACGTAAGAAATTTTATATAAGGTGTAAAAGAATTTATTTCCTTACAGGAACCAGAATACAAGTAGCAGAAAATGTTACCTACTTACCGAATAATCAATGAGACATTGCAGAAATAATTATACTAAGATAGTTTACAAAGAACCCTTGACACATGTATGAAAATTCCAATTTAACAAATGTCAGAAAAATGGATTATATTTTTAAGAAATTTGTTATTGTTGTGGTACATATAACTCAGATACTAATTCGTAATATTAAAATTTCTGACGATAATGTCAATAAAACCCCAACACTCAGACCAGTAGATAAATAACTGACCACGACATTACAATTGTCGTTTATAAACGTTAATTTTTTCACGTACGACGGTGCTTACGAAGTACACAGAAAGCTCTGCATGTCGAATGATACATTTTCCTTGGTTATTCGTGAAATTCCACTGTTGTAATATAGAGCGGTTTGTATAACTTAAGGTAAAACAATCTTCTTATACAAGTTTAGAAATATTGTCTTCCATTTGATAAAATTGCATACTTGTGCAGTGTATTTTAAAATACTGTGTTCATAGTACAAAAATAATCAACAGCTACAAAACAAATTTATATAGATCTGTGGAAATAAAAAAAAATCTAAAAAAAAAAGAAACACTTTTATCACGCAAAAATCATGAACAGTTAAATATTAATACATACCATTCAACGTTTCATACTAGTGATTTATGTGAACGTAAGCATTGGTTCCCGAAGACCTTGACAGCTAGACTTTACCGTGCTAGTCCTCCCTAAAATTTTGTTTGCAATTACTGAACAAACCTGTGAAATGAGCTTTGTAATTTAAGAGCTGTTTGCCAAACACTGTATACAATTTTTGTTACAATATTCGCAGCAAGCAGAAATTCAGTAAATTGAATTTCACTACTACGCATGTGCATTATAATTTTATTATTTGTATTGTAACTCTCTTTTTTTTATTTCGATGACAGCATTACGTAAAATGTAATTTATCAGAACAAGGATATAAGATCTACGTGTTACGCTGTTCTTAATTAATCCGTTTACTTCCTTCCTTCTAGAAGCTTCCACGGGCAGTAATTGTATGCTAATTGTAAGTAATATACTGTTAGCTATTTTTTAAATTACTCCTATGAGGCCCGGAGCTTTTGACTCCAATTCTTATATTACCAACTCCAGCCAACTAAATATTAATACGTCATTGGTACGTTATTCTTTAAGCCACGCATCAGTAAATGTTACTGTCATTGCGAGAATTTTTCTGTATAGTTAAAGATTGCAGATGTATGCAAGACGACCTCCAGTTTTGTTAGATACAATTTTTTACTGTGTTTACTAATTACTTCAAGACAAGAAATGTGATTTTATCTGATTGAAGATATTTTCCGTATTTAACTAACCGAAAGCATATAATATTTGTGAAGATAAAATTGTGTTAGTTTTATCTCTGATTTCTTCAAGGTTCAGAAAACTATAATCGCAGAAGCAATAGAAATAACGAATAGTGTTCTTATAGTGGATTCCTAAAGAGCCTAGGTTTGTTAGAATCTGGCACAAAAATCCATATATCGCAACGAGTGTTCTTGACAGGCGTATGTAATTCAGTTATCTGTTGTACGCGCAAGCCACCCAACTAGAGTGCTGTTATTTGCTACTATTATTTCTTCCCATGAGACTGAAAGCGTTGAACGAATCAATTTATTTGAAGACAGTTAACGCATGTGTCTTTTATTTGTTTTCGTGAACAACAATCTTAATAAGCCGTTTAAATCCATGTGTACCTAATTTTTATTTTAAGCAAGAGCGGTATGATTTTAAGTGTTTTTTATATTAGTACGTATAAATACATAATGCATATAAAGTAGTTTCGTAAAAAAAAGGAATAATCGTAACTCGAAAAGTTTTTCAAGCGCGATTTAGTGAGACACGTTACGTATCGTTTACTGGTACACTTTCAACATTTCCATGTGTGTCGCACTCGTATCGACAGTTTTCTCGGAGATCTACCACCCCCCCCCCCTTCACAATTCTGGCCCTGATCCTTACTGTTATCATAACATCTTCACCAGCACTGAAAACATCACAGCCAGAAATATCTTCTACTTACAGCTGCCATATAGCATGAATAATTTTTCCTGCCGATAAATTATATTGCAAGTAGTGTATTACTCATGCAGGGCATATTCAGTAAAAAGTATTTTCTAAGTAAACATATTAACAGATATTGCAAACATTCAACCTACGGCCAGAAATAGATACTGAATTCATCTTTGTTCATCATTATTTACGTATAGGCTGTTTAAGATGAAGTTAGATAATTTGTTATTCCTTGTCTACAGTAATTTATATTACCGAATAAGTGTTATTAATTTCAGATAGTGAGTAGGTCTTTCTGCTAAGTCCGTGTGGTAGATAAACAAAAAGCTCCAATTTAAATGTACACGTTTTTGAAAGTCGTTATTAACAACTGTAATATTGCTAAATTTATAAGCAAATATTTACCCGAAATTATGCATTTGTTAGGCGAAAACTGTCGAGCAGAAATAAAATGTACGAGATTTCTACGACACACGTTGTTCTTTAGAAATAGTAACTCGAGAAAATAATTTGCTCAGAGAGTTGGCGAACAGTATTGTCTAAGAATGCTGTTTTTTTTGTCTCAATTGCCATCGAGAAACGTATAATTTGTAACTAATGCTTGTAGCAGCCAGCGGTGGAAGGAGGACAGTGGGAGCTAGTCAGATGGAAGAAGAAGGTAGCTCAAGTAGACGAGTGTTGTGTCTGTGCTAAGTACAAGGTTGTTATACTGAGTGTGCTGGGAGGTATACACTCGTACTTCCTAGGTCACTGACAACACTTCCCCGCCATACACTCTCGTCCTCTGTCGCAACACAGCGCGTGTGTGTCGCCACGCGCCATCGTTGCTACATTCATTCGCACCTCATCCCCACCTGCACCCCGCACCATTATCCAGCTTCGCCGCCTCTCATACTACTTGTCATTATAATTGTGTGTCATTTATTCCTGATTATCTATTACATGCGACTTCCTTCGAATGATTTTCTATTTTACACCTCTTTGAGTCGTGCTATACGTTCAGTCTGAGTAATTCCAATAATTGTAAGTAATGGATAAAAAATTTATTTCCATTCACAGCAACCTTTCAAAAACTAATAATTTTCCACAAATTTTAAAAAATAACTTAAAATACTTTTAAATAATGATTTTCCAATAACACTTTTTTGCATTTCAAATTGCACTGCTATCAATATTTACAATAAAACAATAAACTGCAGGTAATAAATGAAGGTATGTATATAAAGTCATTTGCACTAGCTTTCATAATATTCAAGTTATACCACGATAATCAGCAAATGCGTTTTATGGTACTTAATTACAAACAATACATATAATGTCACTTTACTTTGGTGTACGGAAAGTAACAGTACTGAAAAAAGAGAATTTTTTTAATGCGACGTAATTCATACACCATGTATCATGTATAATTTAAAACTTATTATTTTATTTTCATATAATATCTGTTATAAGTACTACACCATGTATATATTTCTCAAGCCAGTCTGCTAAACATGCTTACAAAATAGTAGGCTTTCAAACTTACATATGAAACAACTATTGTAATTTATTTGTCATTTGCATATGCCTTTCTATAAAACAATTTACATTTGTAAGCAAAATGTTTGCAGGAAATTCAGCCGCTTCATGCTTCTCTCCTGTTTGGTTTTTGTTACTTAAAAAGCTGGCCAAGTTTTTTTTATCCTTTAGCATGTAGTTTGTTTAGTTTATGTTCAAATATGCTTTCACCTGCAACACTGGCCGGCAGTTGTGCTTTACAAACAGTGTTGTTTAGCTGGGACGTGCCAGTTAAGTTGTGTGGAGGCTGTAAGTAGGGCGAGAGTGAACCTGGAAGTGTCAACAAAGATAGTCTGAATGTACACAACAATTGACACTCGCTTTTAGCACTGCCGCAGTAGAGCCAAACACGCTGGAGACTTACACCGGACAGCTCTATGCTAATATGAAAAGAAAATGTGCGAAAAATAACATAGCAACATGGCGTGTTACTACTGACCATTTTGGCAACTACCTATATTTATTAAAGTAATTTTGTTAATTTTATTTTAATTACCTTTTTCTACTACATACCGGTAGGTATGTATTTAGTGAATTGCTATTTTCATTTTCGTCATGAGCTTTTGGTTAAGACAGCGAAAATACGTTCTTCATAGCGAAATAAAAGTTTTTTTGCACAGCACAATTAAAAAATCAACTTAATCGCCTATTACTGGAAAGATACATATTACATTTTTCACTTTCCGACAAAAAAAGTTGGTTTACTCCAGCACCTTCAAACGTACTGTTTTGCGTCACACATGTGCCTAATATTGATGACTGACAATGTTTAAAGTCATTAGTCCCTATTAAGCTGTTTCTTTTAAGAATATTAATTTTAAATTTCTTAAGAGAACTGCAAATGCTATAACTGTCACTTTTTTTTTTAAATTTAATAGACAACGATGCATAAATTTTCCAATGCAAAAAAATAATAATATTAGCTAATTGTCGAAATTCCAATTTTTATTAAATTCGACGAGTAGCCGAACTAATATACGCACACATATTTTTTTCTTGGAAAAACATTTTTCAACGTATTTATGTGATTGTTTCTTGTCTGCTATATTTTAGAATTTATGAAAATAATCTTCGTATAAACAACTCAATTAGGAACCGAATGCCTTTATGATGTTAAGTGATACAATCGGCAATAGAGCAATAAAGAAGGAACTTTTAAATTTTTAATTATGTGCATGTGTCATGTTTCCGGTATACATAATATTTTTCCACATTGTTTTAAGCATTCATTCAAATATGTAATTTAAATTTAATGTTGAAACGCCACGTATTAGTGAACACGAAACCAATGTAGTCACTTTGTGTGAAATAAAGGAGCAGACACATTTATAAATAATCTTTCTCATCCTTTGTATTGAGGGCATTTGAATCAAGTAACTGGGTTACAGTCCAGTTAAAAATGACGTCATAGAAAGCCTCGTGCTCATCAACATAGTCTATGAGTTTCATTAAATCTTGAATCTTCTTTGGATTTATAGATACTCATTCATCAGAATAGGTTTCTCCAGTTGGGAGTGAAAGTTCAACGTAAGTCTTTGTGAAACTGAAGACGCTCTGCATCACATTGTTGATGAATGTTTGTGCCACGACTTTTTCCTTGGTGTCCCAGTTGTAGTTGAACGGCTTATACGTGGCTACCTTGAATACTTACATTTGAACCCTCGGTTCGCCACGACCCATAGATAGATTCGTCAGAAATTGCAGCATTCATGTAATATCTTGGTCACCATGTTTCGAAAGAGAGGATTTCATCAGATAACCCGTTGCTAATAGAGACTCTGTCCGTAAAACTGGCGAGAGAAAAAGAGTTCTTTATGCCGACCAGGCGTGTAGACTGTTCGCCTGGCGTCTCTTAACTAATGCACCCAAAATCGCGGTCACACTCAGAAGTGAGTGTCCATGAAACGGAAAACAAAATATTATACTTTCAAAACATTCACTCTCACAAAAATGGAGAAAAACCAACTACAGTATGATTTTTATTTTTTCCGCGATCACCATCACAGTGTACAGAAGTTTGTTAATTAAGGAAGTTATTTTATTTATGTCCGGAAACAGGTGCACACTCAGTCAGGAGATTTCTTGCCTATTTCCTCATGCATATTTCTTTGATTAGTTTGAAAGATATGTACAAAGAATACGTAACACCATAACAGAGATTGAGATAACACTTCTTGCACTGTAATTATGTCGAGTTAATGTTTTGGCAAGAAATCGAACACACAGTCCGAAATAAGTTAGTCATAATTATGACAGGCAGTTCTTAAAAGCTGTGTAGAACCTTTTAGCACTTAGTTTGTGCACCATCTGTTCTGCTGCCATATTTATGTTATGTGTTCCTTGGCAGATTATGGTTATTAACTTTTAGTAAAGTGTAAAATTCGCACGCAAAACATTCATAGATATGGAACTATTCTCGGAAAAACTGACAGAAATGAGGTATTTATTATTTTATGCACATTCGCTTTGGTCTGTCATGAACGTCTCATGCATGATCTTTATATTAAGCCTATCTTCATACAAATATTTATGTGGTTTCCCTAAGTGTTGTGTTTCTTTACCTCGTAGTATATGGAGATTTAGATTTCGGAGCAATTGTCATTAGCACTTTATTTATATTTGTACGTACACATACACGTATAAGTATGTGCACATGTGTCTTATGTATATGTGTGTGTACAATATATACACACACACATGTAAATAAACTTTTCCATCTTAGTGACGAAAACAGCGAAAGATTATTAGGCATTATTCTAAACTTCTATTTTTTAAAAATATGATTACGAGATAAAAAATTTAAGGAAGTAAAATGACACAAAAATGTGGGCAAATTGCGTTGATTTACTACCCTAGCATCACCCCTGACTGACTGTTACATGGTTGAACTAGTATAAGTTATTTTTTCTTAAGACCAATGCTTTTTTAGTGATAGAGTGAGGAGTTGTCAAACAGCAAGAGTGTGTGGCGAAGTTTAAGTGTGTAGCCAGTAAGTATGTCAGGGGTGTGGGCTGACCGATGGAAGAGGGAGGGGAGGAGAGAAGACAGCACGCACAAGGAAGTGTCTGTTGTTGGCTGGCAAACTGACGTGTCTAGTTAGCACCTCTTCTAGCACCATTGACCGAGGAGCATACTTCCCGGTTCAGTGCGCTACACAGGTGTTGTGTCACTGTCTTCATGACTTGCCTCAGTGTGCCTCTAGGGCAGCGCCCCCGTCGCTCGCACCTCCTTGCTAAACTCTGCACATTTCCAACTCTCCCCCACTTCGCCTTACATGCGCCAATATTACTCTTATAACTGTACACAACTGACGCCAAGCCGGCACGCGGCCTAAATAACAAACCAACTTCAACCGACGTCTAAATATGACGTGCAATTCCTCAGCTCATCCGGTATTTGAGCTTCTTCTTACTACTTACTTGACTACATCTAGACCCTCAACACGTCCACTAACGTTGTCATTCGTAGTTATCCACAATCTGTGAACATCCTAAAGGGAAAGTATTTTACCATTCCTAAAACTGGGTTAAGATGTTCTTACACTCTGAACTGGGGTCATAAAGCAACAAATTGTCACATGACCTAAAGTAATCTTCTCGTGGTTTTCAAGCTTAAAGCAATTATTATTTAGGATGAACATAACAATTATCAATCAAGAAATCGTAAAATACTCGTAAATCAAAACCTTAAAATATGATAACCAAGAACATTTAGAAAAGTTTTTTTTTCTTGATTAAAATATTGGAAGACTTTGATGACGACTAGGAAACTTCACAATTCAAATGTTTTTTTTTTATATTTTTATAGAATATATTCAGTTTATAAAAAATCATGTTCTTAACTGCACATATCCTAAATAATGTTGTGCACTCTAAATCAAAATCAGTAAATATTTACAGATTTGTTAGTAGTTTTACACAGATTCCTAATAGAACAGTTTCAATTAATAGAAAATGTGAAAATACACTAGTAAATTTGTAAATGTTCGCTAATTCCGATCTATAGCACCAACATTCCAAAAGTAAAACAGTAATTATTCACTGACTTTACGGTAGTTTTTCACTTTTAAAATTTTTTTTTTAAATTGCTCCATCCGGAATCTGTATAAAACCATTGGTAAATCTGTGAGTATTCACTAATTTTTATTAAAGAGTGTACAGAGTCCACTGATCGGCTGAAATGTCAAAAGTAATTTAATAGGGCTTAATGTCACGTCGACGACTTCATTACAGCGCAATCAATGTTTCGTGCGGATAAAAAAAGGGGAAAGGGAAACGGAACCATCCCGAATTTCACCTGGAGCGACTTCGGGAAACTATACAAAACGAAATCAGCCAGGAAGCAAACCCCGACTCCCCCCTCCCTCCGAATGGAATCCAACAAGATTCCAATACATCACCTTGCTTGGCGATCTAGTGACATAAAAAGGAAAATTCAAAGGAACAGGACACACGAAGTTTTCTAGATCCCGTGTAACTGAGTCACGCATTGCGCGCTTTGAATCTCAGCTTAAGACTTACGGGGGCTGGTAGTAAACTTGAAGATAGCTCTCCGTGCCACGTGTTCGAGTAGGCTAAGAGGCGTGGCTAAGGGCCGGGGGCGCGGTTCATCACAGTGACGTGTCTAGAGGAAGTCGCAGTGGTGGGGGTGCGAGCCATCTGCCTTGTCCTTCCCCTATCTCATTGTAAGCCAATCTCCCTGAGAG
>PNEQ01114088.1:0-26485 GCA_003012365.1 Medauroidea extradentata
GATTCTAAGTTCTTCAGGGATACCTTAATCTCATCGATGTCCTTTCGCTGTAATAGATCCTGATCATGAGTAGACTTATCTAGACCCAAGTAATTTTCCACCTTTTTTAGAGCGTCCCTTATGAAACAAAGCTCTTTGCCCTGGTCATGAACTAGGGTCTTCAGGATGCAGTTTTCATTAGAAAGTTGATCCAGCTTGTTGGCTAAGCTATTTAGAATAGAAACAATATTGTCCTGACCCAATTTCAGCGCAACAATATCTGAAATGCCCGGCAGGTTGGCACCAAAGCCTGGACTTTAGTTGTCGTATGTTTTGTTTATTCATGCTATGGAAGGGGTGTAGGATTTTATGTTGAATAAATCCTTCATTTAGGTAAAACTCTCATCAATTTATTCAACATAAAAAAAAATAATGTAATTCTGCTCACTTGAAGATAATGGGTCGCTTACTATAGCCAGAAAAATTGGATATTAATCCTGAATCATCAAATACTGCTTCTCATGAATGAAAACACTGGTATTGTACCTTCAAAAATTGTATTGTAAGTACTAAAGCTAGCGAACAATAAAAATTCCACATTTTGCTAAACCATGTTTATGCTTTGGTATTCAGTTAACATTAGTGATTGTGATAGTATGGAAAATGCTGCAACTGTACTGAATAATCTTTATTCTAAACCAGTTAACGAGGTTTTTGCCCGTCGTAAACTTGCAACTAGAAAGCAACAGTATGATGAATCTATTACATTTTATCTGGAAGCTCTAAACCAACTCAGTAAAGAATGAAATTTTAAGGCTGTCACTGTTGAGTTGAATAAAAACGACTGTGTACGTGATGCTTTCATTGCTGGTTTACGAAAACACAAATCCGTCTCTGGAAGATGCCTTCGGTTCGGCTCGATTTTTAGAATTTGCTCAGCGTCAGTCTGCCTGTTAAGATTCTCCTGAATCTGTCAATTCTCTTTCTGCCCTGCGAAGAATGCTATTTTCAGAGGATGTGGCAAGAATGGTCACTAGGCCCTATGAGAAAGTCTGTTACAAACAACTATCAAAAACTGCTAACATGATTTTTTGTATTCAAAATCTATCTTATTCTTGTATTGCTAGTATATCTTGTCTTTCGAAGGCTGTAGTGCCAGTTATTATTAATGCAACTGCTGTTTCTGCTCTCATTGATACCGGCAGCACCTCTAGCTTTATAAACGAGAAACTTGTTAATTAAACAACTTCAACTTCCTGTCAACAGTCGTAAAATAATGGAGACATCTATGGCTTCCAGCAGTTTAAAATCTTGGACACAGTTTCAGAATACGGACTAACTATAAATAGCCTAAAGAAAAATCTAGCTTCTCAACACATTCCATCAATTTTCTCGGGTAGGCCTATATTGTGAGCATGGTTCTGTGCATACAGACCCAGAAAGCCTATGACCACTCCAAGAACTACCTCTGCCAATGAATGTAAGTTTCTTGAGAAGAGCTCTTGGTATGTTTTCTCACTATTCACATCTTTTCAACTTTTCAAAGAAAATTCAAGCTCTAAATTAGAGCAAATTTCCTCTTGAACCTGAAGTGGAAGGGGTTTTCAATCAACTGAAGGATGACATCTCTAATGCAGTAGTTTCTGCTATTGACCCAGAAGAAGTATTCACAGTAGAAACAGGTGCCTCTGAACGATCTATAGCTTCAACACTCAGAGTGGTCTACCTGTTGTCTTCTTCTCTCGGACACTCTCTATATCTGAACAGCATCATTCTGCTGTGGTAAAGGAAGCCTATGCGATTGTAGAAGCTATCTGCAAATGGAGACACTATCTACTGGGTCGAAATTTCTGGTTGATAACAGATCAGAAATCTGTGTCCTTTATGTTTGATAGGTACTAAAATATCTGGTAAAGTAAAGAACAAAAAAATTTTAAGGTGGATATTAGAGTTGTCTTGCTATACTTATGAAATAATCTACAGGCCAGATAATGAGGCTGCTGATGCTCTCTCCCGCCAGTGTTCTGCTATATCTGACACTTCTTTGGAAACTTAACAATCTCCATCAAATCCTAGGTAGACCTATATCATCCTGGAGAAATGAGAATTTATCATTGGGTACGAAGTAAACATTTTCCGTACACTTTAGATTAAATTAGAAGTGTGGTTTCTTCATGTAAAGTATGTAATAAAATCAAGTCTCGATTTTTTAAACATCAAGCACACCTTATTAGAGCAACTCAGCCATTTGAGCGCTTAAATATTGATTTTAAAGGACCTCTAAATTCTGTTTCTAAGAACAAATACTTGCTTATTGTTGTAGACAAATTTTCTCGTTTTCCTTTGCTTTTCTTTGTGATCTTTCTTATGCTTCTGTCATAACTAAACTTCAGGAACTGTTTTCTCTATTTGGAACTCCTGCATGCATACATTCTGAAAGAGTTATATCATTCATGTCTCAAGAGCTTAAAGATTATCTTAACTCTGTCGGTGTTGCTACAAGTCGATCTACTCCATACAACCCACAAGGTAATGGGCAAGTAGAAAGATAGGTATGTTGGCACTGTTTGGAAAACAATTGAACGAGCATTGAAGACTAAAAACCTAGACCCTCATCATTGGGAGTTATTATTAGTGGATGCTTTGCATGCTATATGTTCTCTTCTTTGCACTAGTACAAATGAGATTCCACACGAGAGAATGTTCAAGCATGTAAGGAGGTCTAACAATGGCACATCTACTCCAACTTGGCTGCTAACACCAGGACTCGTGTTAATGAAGCGCCAAGTCGGACACTCTAATTATGAATCCCTTGTAGATGAGGTCATCTTATTGGAAGATAATTCTGAATATGCCCACATCAGACTTCCAAATGGTCGTGAAACTACTGTCTCGACAAGACGTTTGGCACCTATAGGAAATGACACATTTGAAGAGCCGAACAATATTACCCAGCGAAACTTTCCTGATCGTTCAGTTGAAGCTCAAAATGGAGAGGTAAAACAGTTGGATGAAAATATTTCACCTGACGCATCTCAATCCTATGACGATAACAGTGATCGTATTAGAAATTAAACAGAAACTGCCTTTCCGAATTCTCAGACTGTTAATCCTCAAACTGATATTCCTGCTCTGCGTTGTAGTGAACGAGTTCGTTGAAGACCTGAATACCTTGAAGATTGTAAGACCTAGGTAGGGTGAATGTAGTAATAATGTAGGACTATTCTATTTGGACTCTAGTTGTATGTTTTGTTTATTCATGCTACGGAAGGTGTAGGATTTTATGTTGAATAAAACCTTCATTTAGGTAAAACTCTCATCAAGAATATTATTAAAAAATGCACATGTAGGGAAAAGTGATGAAGTATTTTAATGTGATTTTGGTAAATATCTGTTTAGCTACTCATCATGTACCGGCTAAAGTATTGGTTTTACAGGTAAAATTTATAATTAAAAAATGTTTACACAGTGATGAAAAGTAGTTGTACGTAAAGAAATTTGTAGTTTACGTACTTTGAAATTTGCACTTTTTCATAGAAATCCTATGTCCGACTCTCGTGTTTTACGTGATCACCATGATGTTTGTTTATGTTATACTGTATTTCCTGGCTAGCTCATCGTGTGAGACCACTCCCAGCAACATAGGCAATAGTAATTTTGGACCAAATCAAATTAAACAGCCAAAAGAAATAATAAAACATTCAACCTACCAATGCAATTTCAATTACACAGTCGTGTATAATGATTCCAATCCAGCATTGTTGTGGAGGTTTCAATTCACTAATCTTGCTATATGAAAAAAAAATCTCAATTTATATATAGTACTATTAAGAGTTTTTAACAAGTCAAGTCGTATATGGGCACCTAGTACCAACTGCAGTGATGAAGGAAGACTACCTAGTTTCTTGGAGGAGATTACACTTGCTGTGTTGTTTATTATTGCAGATGATAAAGATCCAGCACCCCTCTTCATTAACCCTGAGGTGCAGACACTGCTGAAGCAGCTCACTAGAGTAGACATGAAGAAGGTGTTCAGGAAAAGGAAGGATGAACAGAAGCTGGCACCTCCAGACTATAGGTTCCTCACTGATGACCAGCTGAAACAGGTGAAGTCCACCAGTGTTGGTGAAATGTTAGCACATTCTGTGCAACAAGTGGCTTTAAGGCAGTTGTATACAGCAATTTTCACCACCATGTTTTATTTTTTATTTGTACCAGATGTTTTTTTATTACTTATTTTAGACACAAAATGTGACAATTTTTCTCTTATGAAATCTTTTTATCTCTCATAGTTTTGCATGTTGGCATGTTTCCATTTTAAGGACGACACTAAAACGAACTGATATACCAAACTGAAAAAACTCGCAATGAATTAAAACTTTGCAGGCTACAATTTCATGTGCATAAAAACAAAGAATAAAAACTTTTTGTATTTGAATAAAAATACTGAAATTTAAAATAAAATGTAACAAAATTAATTTTTTTTTTAAAAACATTGTTAATACACTGAAATTTTTCAGTGTGGTAAGTAGTTGGTTTTAGTGTCGTACTTAAAACGGAAACATGCAAATTTCGCTTTAATGAGCCACTACGCAAAAACTATGGGAGCAAAATTTAGTCACATTTTGTGTCAACATGCAAATTTCGCTTTAATGAGCCACTACGCAAAAAGTATGGGAGATAAATTAATTTCATAAGAGCAAAATTTAGTCACATTTTGTGTCTAAAAAAGGAAAAAAATATTTGGTACAAATATAAAAATAAAAACATGGTGATGAAAATTGCTGTATGTACTGCACCCTTGAGAGTGCGTGGTAGATAAATAAATGCTGGAAAACATCATTTGATTTCTATGCTTTTTTCGAAGCCAATGTGGATAAAATATTCAGTGACAATCCTAGATAATGGTATTTGCCAATTTTATGAGCATATATGTATCCAGAATTACTAATTCGTTACACGTGATCTCTTGCGCCACAGTTAAATGCATGAGGTTCTGGCATCAGAGATTGTGCCTCAGAAGCTCGTAACACTGGAAACAATTTTGTTGAAAACGTTGGCTGAAACTATTGTCTAGGATTGCTATTGTTTAATTTTCGCAAATTGGCTTCAAGAAACCCACAGTTATAATTAATGCTTTTAGCGTTGAATTATGACCACGCCCTCTTAAGGTACAGAACTATTGTTTTGCACATGTACTGATTTGCATCAGAAGTACAAAGTGTGTATCAAATAAGACAGATGCAATGACTTATATTTATTTAGTTTTCCACACATTTTTTTCTTTTTTGAATGGGCCTACTTGGGGCTGTTTGGCCTTTCTCTTTTCCCAGTACTGTCTTATCTTCCTCCAGGAATTCCTTTTCGTGTGGTCAGGGGGTATTCTCCAGCTTTTGGTTTTTTTTTCTTGAAACTATGAACTATTTACAATCTGTCTTGCAATATTTTTGTCATGTGCTACTTTTAATCTCAGTTTGTCTACTTCTTACTCAAGATTTTCTGTAGCCCTAAGTGTATAGTGCACAGAAAGGGGAGGCACTTATAAGAAAAACATTATGGCCTGCTAATAGCACCGAACCACCTGCTCCCGGCACTTCACGTCCTGCCTCCATCACATCTCACATCCGCCTCTGCCAACATCTTGAACACGATAAAGCTGCCTTCGCGCGCAAGCTACTGGCATTGCCCGTCAGTGGTGCTGCCTCGCAGATTTTACAGGAATCAATTATAAATATTACGTTTTTCATAATCAACAGAACGTTTTAAATTTGTAATATTTGCACATAACCATAAACGTGAACAGTTTAGTTTCCAATCCAATTTTATACAATTATATTAAGTAATAACTTTGTTAATATGTGAAAGAAGCATTAAATTCAAAATGTATGTGGCCAATCAGCAACAGTCATTGTATACTATTGGTTGCAACCAAATACGGCAGCAAATTCTCAACAATCGTCTTTATAGGCCGGTTTTGCACTAAAGTATAGCAATTTTTCTTGGAAAGTGTAAATTTAGCTTGGTATCTCTGTCCTTACACTCCAAGCTTTAACAATGAATAGACCTATATATAATTTCATTAAATTCAAATACAGACAATTTTAGCTAAAATACATATTGAAAATTTACTAAATCCAAATAGAATCATTTAAATTTTAAATAAAACATTAACATTACTGAGCAAACTGTTCTTCTTACTGTTAAATGAATGATTTCGTATTACCAAATTAAATGTTACTTATTTTAAGTAAATTAGTTCACAGTTACTGAAAATTGGTTACTTTAAATATTATTAATTTCCACTGACGTGCTGGCTCTTGACAAATAAATTACAAATTGGTAGTTCTTAAAGAAAACTAATATAACATTGCTGGAATGACCACGAGGCCTATATTATAAGTGACAACTAAATACGAAACAAACATACTGTTGAGTAAAAATATGTGAAAATACCGTATTTGCCAGCATATAGGACGACCCCGCATATAAGACGAGTCATGGTTTAAAGGTACAAAATCTTGAAAAAAAGTAAATTACCAATTTTGAAATTCCAGACAGAAAAATATTTTTTTCTTTTGTCAGAAACATTAAAAATTTAGTTTAAATTTTTTCAGTGCATTTATTACCGTCATATAAACATCATAGTGGACACATAAACTAATAACATTGGGTACTATTGCTTTTCGGGCGCCCAAGAACCAAGGAAATGCACTGCGACATCATCAGTTGCCGGCAGCTGTGTGCGACTTGGCAATGCTAGACTGAGGCACACCGCGCGCTACATGGCAACGCCAAGCTACAACAGCTGCTTGCAAGGTCATTGCATTCCTGTGCGCTGTTGTCTGCCAGTCTAGCACTAGACAGTAGACACATGAATGTGTGGTACGGTACCTAGATTCTTGTTTTTTCCACCCAAGAGTTTTGTGCATGTGAGACAAAGGATGTAAGCATGCGGACCTATATCCTCGTTTTCTCCGCCCGAGAGTTGTAGGCTGGCGAGACAAAGTATCTCGGCACGCGCTCCAGCTGCATCGGCTTGGCTTCGCTGCGAGGAAGTGTCCTTTATTATGAATGATGTTCATCAAAATATCGTACAGTGAATTTTATTTTAAAAAGCGGGGCACTCGTTTTCATTTGTGACGAAAAATGCAATTCCTTGGAACATCATACAACTCCACAGCTTACAGCTTAGCTTTCAAACAATTTTTAGGTTACCAAAAATTTTTGCACCTTCATATAAGACGAATAGCAATTTTTTAAGGCCAAAAATATGTAAAAATAGTTGTCTTATATGCCGGCAAATACGGGTATATCTGGGGCCTGGGCCATGCTACACTCCGTATGCACCTTCTGCAGCAGTTCATAACAAAGATCTGTATCTACTGTGCATAGCTTGGCTGTAATTATGTGCCCTGTAATAACGACCAATCAGGAACCAGCTGTTCTCGTCCTTGGCCAGGGCCTCAGTGCTTGTAGGACCTCGGTGACTAGCCATATTACTTTTTATAAACGTAATAGGTTTTTGGACATACGCCATTGTGGGTGCCCACAATGGCATATGTTCAAAAAAACTGCTGCGTTTATAATATGAACCCATTGCAAGAATCATTCAGAGATCTCATCAGTGCCCGGTATAGATCCGGAATGCATCTTTCTATTACGCCTACAATGGCATGTGTCCAAAAAAACCTTACGTTTATAATACGAACCAATTGCAAGAATCGTTCAAAGATCACGTAGGCTATTACTTTTTATTTTCTTAATTTTTTTATTCACCCAAATTATTACATATTACAAACACCCTCAAAATTAATTTACACTTTACAGACTTTTAAAATACCCTCTTCTTACTACTAGTTACATAGATTCTAAAATATTATTTACTATTCTTAGAAATCCCTTATTGCTCAGTTCACTCTGGGGGCAGGACTGTACAATGTCTGTTCTGTTGTCGTCATCAGCAACATGAGGAGGAGGTGCAGTGCAGTGGACCGCCCTGGCTTCCAAGAAACAATGGCTGAGGAGGCTTTCTCCTCGGACCACCTGTCATTTTAACACTTCTCACTGGTTGGTCAGCTCGCAGCTGCCAACCCTTGTAGTGTCCCTTCATGCCTGTTTATTTGCAGCCGGTCTCTGAGTTTCTAAAACCCTTTTAAAATTAATATATACTGTACATAATAATATATACATATTAATACATACATATTTATTTCAACTGGCCAATTCCTATTGGGCCTGTTACATACTGTAGTAAAAGTTTGGTTCATGGTATGCGACAAATGTTTGTACGTATTTATTAAATATTAAATTATGTAAACAACATGTACCTTCGTATGGAGATACTTAACCTACCGGGTGTAACTTGAATAATTTTTCAGAAATTTTTGTTTTGTGTATGGCCGCCTAAAATATGAATGTTGTATATTGACCATTTAGGTTGCCCCTTAATGGTAATCAGATACTGTTAAACATGCTTGTTTCTTCTTTTACCATAGAGACAATTGAAAAAAGACTTGTGTAACCCTAGATGACTGCAGAATTTTTCAAATTTGAAATTTTTTAAACAATTCATTGTGAGAAAACTACCATTAACTGGATGGTGTTATGAATCACTAGACTACGCACCAGATTTTAGTTATGAGTAAAACCTACTGGAAGTTTTTCAGATTTGTAACCAGCCTTACAAAAATTTTTTCAGTCATATAGAGTTAGTATTTATAACCACAGGATATAAGACTAAAATACTTTTTGTACGACTTTATAAGCAGAAAAATATTTTATACCTGACAAATGGTGCATAGTTTATTGATGCATAACACTGTCCAACTTACATTTAAAAATTTTTATACAATATGTTCCTTAACTACAGCTACAGATGCAGTGAGGTGATTATTATTTTAAATAAACAGAAAATTGTATACATGACACTTAGTACCTAGGTTTAATATTTAGAGGGTAATGAGTCCTTGAATATTGAGTTTTAAAACAGTAGTATGTTATTAAAATGTCTGAAACCGAATTATGTAAAACGACAATACTCTGAACATTGGTTAATGTTATTAGTGTCTTCAAACCTATGTCTATTACTGGTTGATATTTTTAACCATTACTAAAATAACAGGGGTGGCCGCCCTCTAATAGGATTCAACTTTTGTACCTTCTGGAAATCAGAACATTTTAAAATTTTTTATGAGTAATGTCAGCTTTGTAACAAAAATTGTCCTCTTATTGCATTTGTCTAGGAGCTATAGTTGTTGAACATGCACACGTAAGTTTTTGCTGCTGCGATAGAGTGCTAGGACAGCATAGGCTCACTGCACGGGTTATGGTGGACAATCACTGTAATCAACATTATCCACATTTCAATAAGTTCACAAACCGTCTTAACAGGCACCAACACAATGAAGAAATATTCTGTCCAAAATGGGGTAGAAAACATTCCTTATGAACAGTGTCGCATAGAAACTCGTATGGAAGATGTACCTACAAATCAACATTTTATAAGGTTTTAACAGAAATTAATAAAACTTACTTAGCATTAAAGAATGTTTCTGTGAATGATGTTACATTATGTCCTATCGTATCGATGTGTATGCGACACTTGGATATTTTTATTGCTTTTCAAAGAAGTACTACACATGTGTAGGCTATTACACGTCATCTTCATGGAACACTTTAAGCCAAACTGTTTGTGAGTATTATCATGTGAGGGTGCATTTTGTTCACTGCCAGGCATGTAACCCGCATTGCAAGGCTGCTCATATGACCATGGTTCAGTTGTTGTGTGTGAATGTGGATTATACGATACAGCATTGGTGTGTTTGTAGGTTTGGCACTAGTGAGTAAGTTACTGTCTTCACTGAAACTTTCTTTCTGCACAATGATAACCCAATGGAACAGTGCAGCTTGCAGTTCACTCACAATTAAGAAATGTAACAGTGTGTAATTTTCTGACTTCCAGCAGTTCTTTACAAATCTCAAGCACCATGCTGTCACCCGTTGAAGTTTAAGGAAGACCATTTGTTCAACAGTTCAATTTCAGGGTTGATGCACACGTTCATTACTGTTACTCTATCCTCACGTTTCATTAGGAATTGGTCAGGCTCCACTCCTTCAAATGATTTCAAGGGACTGGGTTCTGCAACCATGGTGGACTGGACCACCATAATGGATGCGAAACAAGATCACTTGGTAACAACCCCAGGGAGGCACAATCTGCAGGATTGTCAGCACAGCTTACATGGAACCATTGATTTGAAGGAACAGAACTTTGGATTATCTCTACTCTGTTCGTCACTAGTATCTTCCAGTGTCTTGGAGGGCATGCCAACCATACCAGCACAATAGTGGAATCTATCCATGTTTGAATGTGATTTTGAGCCAAAGAACCCGCGCCAGAGGTTACATGGACCGACTTCGCTTTAGCTCCCTATAGCAACCCGGTCAACGGACCACACCAGAGAAGGAACATCCTGGATCTAAAACCAGTTATACCTGTGCCCCGATGCTAAGAGCAAGACAACAACCTGGATGGCACTAATCCTCCACTCCAGAGGCAAGCACCAGCAGCTCGCCCACTCCAGGTGGGAAGCCGCCCCTACATCCAAGAAGAAGGGCCCCTTTAACACCCTGCCTCGAGCACCCTGGTCCAGCCACGTTACGGCAGACCCGGCCTTCCAGGCAGTTTCACCCACACCGGTGCTATGCACCAAACCCCACCAGGCTGCACGACCATGGACCAGTGATGCAGCCGTCCACCCACGGAGGACCCTCAGCATCCAACGCCTCTCGCGCAACCTACCCCGGCAGACACCTCCACCACAGACACCATGGGCCTTCGCCCACACCCACGCCTACCTCTGTGGCACGCTTGCCGTGGGGACCCTCATCAGAAACATGAACGCTACCGAGAATCACCATGGTGACCCGGTCGTCCTCAGCACTACAGATGGCCTACTGTAAGGGTGATTCCTCCTCAGCACACCACCACGGCCCCTGATGCAACCAAAGACTCTCAAACCAATGTTTTCCCCACTCATGTAAAGGTAGTCAGGCCAATAAAGTGTTAATACCTGGACATAGGCCTGGCGCTATGTATCTTTTCTCTCTCTATCTAGATTAAGGTAGTTTTTTTTAAAGGTCCAAACTCTGAGTTTCGCCTTTTTTCGTCGGGGGAGGGGGAGTTGACGACCTGCCGTTACCTTTCACATTTTTGCACTCGCCCCCTGAGCTGGTCCCTTTTGAGGTTAGGCTTAAGCAGGCACGATTCCCTCAGGTCCGCACAGTCACTGTATTGTATGTGTAATTTTTGCTGATGCCTAGTACTTATAAATATTAGTTTAATTATATTACCTTACTTATGAAAATTAATCCAGAGTGGAAACCACGTGTTTGTGATGTATAAGTATTTTGCACTGTATGTAAACAAACAAACAAACTGTTAATGGACATGTTTTTCGTGCGAACTTAAAAAAACGTAAATAATATAAATAGTGAAATGTAAAATAAGCCTAGTGGAATTGTGTGTGTTAATTCTTGTATATTATTTTACTTTCTACGGTATCATAAGTTTCAAGTGGGACCTGGCGGTAAACTTACGTTAATTTCCCGAGAGTGGAGAGTGTTGTTTAGAGAAATATGTGGATGTTGAGGTGGCACGCCTGCTTTAGAGCCGACGACCACGCCCGTGCCGCCATCTTACCACCCACCTAACGGGACTTACTCCCTCCCAAACTCCCTAACTTCGGGTATGTAAGGGGCGCCTCTCGCCAAGTTCTTCAAAGTTCATTGGCAGCTTCTCTGAGCTCCCGTCTCTCAGCACCCCCGGCTCCGACCAAACCCCTTTTCCGAGGTGACTTATTGCAAATGGAGTCCCTCACCCAACCCTGGTAGTAGACTTCTTGCAAATGGAGTCCTGCCGGAACGCCCGAAGCGACTTCTTGCAAAGGGAGACCCTCACTACCTTAGAGTGACTTCTTGTAAAGGGAGACCTCCACCTTCCTTCACCAAACCAGTACCCACCTCACTTACTGAGAGCCTAGAAGGAGGAGACACTGTCACCCAGCATCTGCGCCGCGCGCGTAAGAGGGAACACACCCTACGTCCTAGTTACCGCATCTTCAGCCACGAGGCACATAGTGGAAGTCACGCTAGTTATCTATGGAAAGTTCCGCCGGTCCATGAGGCCGAGATCCCGAGCCGTTACAGTATCGCGCAGCATCCAAATGTGGATCAGTAATCTCAAACGTAAACACTGGTTATATGTGGTACATTCAAGTGTAGAGACCTGTGTATATCAAGTATTAAAAGACCTGTGTTGAACCAGATTATAGAGACCTGTGTATATTAAGTGTTAAAAGACCTGTGTAGCTTCAGCATCCGAGAGAACTGTGAACAAGTGTTGTACTTGTGAAGTACGTGAATGCAACTGCTTATTTGGAATCCCGTCTTTCATTCAATGTATCAGTGCACACTGCACTCAAGCAAATCCGTTCCTCCTGAGACTCAACGATTGAGAGAGAAAGCAGCTCAGGAGCGCGCCAATACAACCACCTAAACTTATTCCATCGCCTACCAAAATACAGGGGGCTCAGCTCTGTTTCATTTATTTTTGTGAACGCGAACTCCATGCCCGCTTACATGATACACACCCAATTGCGACGAGCAGGTGCCGCTGCAACGCATATCGTACAAGCAGAAGCA
Organism: Medauroidea extradentata; assembly: GCA_003012365.1. Lineage (NCBI taxonomy): Eukaryota > Metazoa > Arthropoda > Insecta > Phasmatodea > Phasmatidae > Medauroidea > Medauroidea extradentata. The sequence continues at coordinate 12,682 of PNEQ01114088.1, forward strand.
CAATCCCGATTCGCTCAGCAGATTGTTACGGCGCATGACCAGGAGGCCGCCGCCTATAATTAGTCCGCTAAAAACACCCAACAAAGGATTGCCGCCCCGGCCCCTCCGAGTCCAGCAGTTGCGTGACGAGGCCAGCCCAAAACCCAAACCTCTATCTGACAGGAAGCAGAAGTTGTTGAGGAAACTATTCTGATCAGGTGAGTGACTTAGAAACCGGCTCCAAATAAGCGAGATCTTCCCCCACCTCTCCGTGCGGCTAGTGCTCGGCTCCTCGGCTTCACTCTCAGAGGCGTGCGCTAAACCGACCCACCTCAATTGCCACCTCGCAATACACACCCTACGGGAGAGGGCGGGGTTGAATCAAGGTCAAATTAAACAAGAGCAAACAGATGAGAAAAAAAAAGTAATAAAAAATTAAAAAAACAAAAGATGACCCTGGACACCATCAAAGCAGACAACCTGGGTTATTTTAAAAGCTCTTTTAAAAAGCTGCAAAAAAGATTCTTATGTTTTTAAGGTGAACTGTTTGGAGTTATAGCAGTAATAACATGAGTAGGGTTTAAAAACAAAGGTTTTCAGTGAACTTTTTTTTTAGTAACTACTGGTTCAACAGATCAATTTCAGACATTGATGTTATGCTTTTTTGTTTAATAGTATAATATATGGATAATAAATACAAGTAACCTACTTTTCTATGTACACAATTCACCACATTATAAGAGCGCAGCACATTTTCATCTCAAGGGAAAGAAACTGTGGAGTAATTCAGCAGCTTCTTGTGAAATTACACATGCACAGAGTGATGTTGTAACACTATACTGTACACACCAGAGTTGTGCACTTCTCTCGGCCTCTTTCCGCATGCACACGACAAAATGACATCACCTCTTATGGGAGTTTTAACATTGGAGAAGTTCACATCTGACTGTGCTCATGCCACTTGATCTCGGAAAGGGTTCCTTCTTTCACCTCTTGGTGGCAGCACCTACTGACGCAGCTAGTGTTACATCCTTGCAACTATAAAACACCTCGCTAAATGCCAGCAGTTACACTTTGTCTAATACTGTGCAAACACACATTCTGAGAAAAAGTACGACACGACGAACCTTGAGCAAAACTGGTGAGGAGATGCCCAGTGGTTATAAATGTAAAACAAATGTCAATAATACAGAATGCCAGTAATAAAAGTATATTTGCACAAACACTATTTTTACATATTACACCGTAGACATGAAATATTGATGGATAATGAATAATGAAAATATTATTATTTAATTGCAGGTAATAATAACCTTGAAAATAAATTTAAATTGGAGACAAAATTATACATTCGTACTGCTTATTTAAGATCCATATTGATATTTGCTTGGAAGTGATGTAGAGGAAAATGAGCAAAAACTTTCAGTGCTTGTAATGAATTTTCAATCCATGTTCTGTACCACTAAAAGTTTAGTAAAACAACACAAAATTACGTGTGTACAAACAATGTGTGACTTGTTTATAATTAAAAATTTTCTCTCTTAGTTATTTTTTGAGACGTGTGAACATTCATTATCTGACTTCACCGGTCACTACTGCAGTGCAGTGAGTGAAGCTGTGTTGTTTGGATATGTAATGGGCAAAATTTCAAGATAGTTATAAATTATATGTACTTAGGATAGATGTGTAGCATAAAGACTGAACTGAAAGTGTGTTTGGTAAGCCTCGAGAGAGGGTCGAGAGGAAGACAGCACTGAACAGGACAGAAAATATGAGCTCTGCGAGGGGCCACGGAAAAAGTGTCCCCGAGACTAGTCGCATCCCCAGGGAGTCTCAAAATGAGTACAAGAGGGGTTGGTTTGCTTGTTCGAAGAAACTTCGCTGGTGGCCCAGCCATGTTCCAGCATTGTAACCCCCTTCCCCGTTTTAAATCACTCTGAGAGACAGCTAGAGAATTTGACACGAGGCTCTTTTCTGTTCCCTCCCCCCACTTTCCAAAATGGCGTTGACCAAGCAGGGGCAGCGCTGGTGGGCAAAGAATGTAATTAACAGGAATAGTATATAGTATTTAATAGTGTGAAAAATAAAAAGAGACTATTTTATGTGGGAAATCTGTGACATTATGCAATGTAAGGTTTATGTAAATAGTTGAGAAGTAATTTTTGAAAGAATAAATGGCAGAGGGTCTATGTCGTGAGGTAGTCGCAAAGACGTGGCGTGGTCTGTTTTCAGGGAAGGTCTGTGGTTGGTCAGTTGAGAAATGTGGTGATCGTGAGGGTTGTGGTTGTCGAGTGTGTGTTGACGCATGATCGTGGCATTTGCCCGTGGAGTCCTTCGAGAGGAGGTTCGCACGGTCAGCTACAAATTCAGTTTGGTAAATTTTTGGAAGTTTTGATTAATGCAGAAGATCGCGGGGGCCTTAGAAAGGGACACTCGCGCTGCCAATTATCGATCAATATTGGATAGTTTGCGAAAGCTTAGTTGTGAGGAGGTTGACTGATTGCTGAATACTTTAGGTTCGTATTGGGAATAGAGTGATGTTGGTTTGACATAATAGTTGTTTTGCAGACAAATAGTGTTGATAAACTTTGCCGCAGGAACCATACTGAAGTGACGTCCTAAAATGGAACGATTGTAGCAAATAAAATCTTAGTGAGATTACAAGATCTTTTGAATCATTACATTATTTGCTACTGCCACTGATACAGTCGAGGCCACATCTCTATCAGACACTAGATGCGACGACAAGTACCTCGCAAGGAACTGCAATTTCAGTTTGATCATTCATATAATTAAGACTTTAAGAGTGTAATCACTAGTGACAGACAGGTTGTGTAATTTTTAATGCCCAATAGTGGAGCAATTTTATAATATGAATCGATTAAAAAGCCGGGTTTATAACTTGGCGACCAACTATAATGGCCTAAACATGCGTGGAATAATCTGAGAAAATCTGTTTCTACACGAACTTGTGCGGGAGACAAGCTATGCTGTGCTACTCTTAACGGCGGCGAGGGCCAGCAGGCGCTGAGACATCGCCGGAGAGAACAGATTACGGTCACATGTCGGAATATTTGATAAACGTACTTACCGTATTTGTCGGCATATAGGACGACCCCGCATATAAGACGAGTCATGGTTTTGAAGGTACAAAATCTTGAAAAAAAGTAAATTATTAATTTTGAAATTCCCGACAGAAAAATATTTTTTCCTTTGCCAGAAACATTAAAGATTTACCGGCACTTTAAATATTTCAATGCATTTATTACCATCATATATATCATAGTAGACACAAACGAATAACATTGGCTACTACTGCTCTCCGGGCGCTCAAGAGCCAAGGAGGAAATGCACGGAGGTGGCCGGCGACGCATGCCGGCATCATCAGTTGCCGGCAGCTGTGCGCGACTTGGCAATGCCATACTGAGTCACCCCGCGCACTACATGGCAACGCCGGGCTATAAACAGCTGCTTGCTAGGTCATCGCATTCCTGTGCGCTGTAGTCTGCCATCCTAGCACTAGACGGTAGACACGTGAATGTGTGGTATGGTACCTAGATCCTCGTTTTTTCCGCCCGAGAGTCTTGTGCTTGCGTGACAAAGGATGAAAGCATGCGGACCTAGATCTTCGTTTGCTCCGCCCGAGAGTTGTAGGCTGGCGAGTCAAAGTATCTCGGCACGCGCTCGCATCAATCGCCGCTTCGCTGCGAGGAAGTGTCCTTTATTATGAATGACGCTTATCAAAATTTCGTACCGTAAATTTTATTAAAATAAACGGGGCACTCGTTTTCATTTGTGACGAAAAAAATAAATACTTGAAACATCATACAACTCCATATCTTACAGTTTAGCTTTCAAACGATTTTTGGCTACCAAAAATTTTTGCACCCTCATATAAGACGAGTAGCAATTTTTGAGGGCCAAAAATATGTAAAAATTGTCGTCTTATGTGCCGGCAAATACGGTACAACCATGATCCAGAGATTGAGTTTCGGGGGAAAAGTGGTGCTACGCTACGAGTGACGAGGACAGAGTCAGCAAAGATCTACGGCGGCGAGGGTCTCGAGAGAAGACGCCGCCCACGGGCGCCGAAACGCCTTAGCACCTGAGACAACAGCAGAGTTGCAGTCCCCTGAAGACGACCCGACACCTGACAACAAGGCACCAAGACACCGGAGAAATCGCTAGAGAAAACCAGCCCTGAGGTCAGATGTAGCAGTTTGGTGAATGACATACATCAATTTACAGCAGGCAGGACGACGGCAGAGCAACGAGAGGCACTGAGATGTGTATAAAAATAGTGCATACGACACACATAGAGGTAGGTCAGTTTTCAGGTGTTCCATGGAGACGAGACAACTGCTGGCCATTCGAATGAAAACAGGAATGATTTCTCAGGAGAACCAAGGGCTGGCTGTGGAAGGCAGTAATGAGAAGTCAGGTGAGGTCATGGAGTGTGACATATTGAATGATTTGCGAATAGAGGGAATGGCTGGATATTCTCAGAACACACCAGGCGCGAAAATGGCTTCAATGACAAGAAAATTTAGTATTGAGCGGACCGAGTTCGATACAGGGATAGGATAGCCTAGAGGTAGTGGTATCTGATGTTGAGGTTTCTGAGGGAAATAATATGGCGCGTAGTAAGGAAAATCCGGGCTCATTAAAGTTACAAGACATGATAGGTCAGTTAATGGCGGGTATGGAAAGTAGGCTAAAAGAGGGAATGGCAGGTCTGGAAGTAAAAATGACAGGTATGCAAACGGAAGTAGCTAGCATGGGGGACAAAATAACTCGTTTAGAAGAACACGTAACTGGAAGGATAGATTCGCTTATCAGTAGGGTTGACACTCTCGAAGTAACGACCGCTCGACAGTTCACAGAGAAATGCAGCAAAATTAAGGATAGCCTGGAAAATAGTCTTCTAGAAGTGCAAAGAGAATTACGTGAACAACTAGATGACCATACAGGGAGTGTTACACAGGTGGTTCGGGCGATAGACGAGAGAGTAGAAGCGACCATAGAACAGCAGGAACGACAGTTTCGTGAACTAGCTACGGACTTGTGGACTACAAGAACAAAGTGTGACGGTGTAGACAATCGTGTGGAGCAAGTAGAAAATCAGGTCAGCGATCTTACTTGCAAGGTCATGGCCGTAGAGTTGGCCCAGGTGGAGATGCAAAAACGCAGTATGTACTGTACACCACCAGGAGCAGTAACCCCAGTATCAACTTCCAACATCGAGAGTTTAATGCTGGTTTTCAGTGGGTGTAAGGAGCAAGCAAGGCCGATTGATTTTATCAGGCGAATAGACAAATTTGCAAAAAACGTCCCATGTAGTGAAGTAGTAAGGGTGGAGCTGTTCCTCAGTCGGCTGACCGGACCCGCTGACTACTGGGCTCAAATCGCATCAGAAAACTGGGAATGTAATGACTATTGCCGCACTGCATTCATGGCGAGATTTTGGTCACCTATGGTTCGGGACAAGCTTACACACTATATTTATCAGGGACGCTACCCGGCTGGCGAAGGCGTGTCCATGGCAGACTATATACATGAAATAGCCGACGAAAATGCACACCTAGAAAATATGTTTTTACAAGCACGTCTAATTCATCACCTTGCGAGACTTGCCACGATATGTGCAGAACGCAGTAATAACCACGGAAAAATCGCAGACTCTAGATATAAAGATATGTGATTATCCATTCCGAGCATTAATTGCAACGGGAGCAGAGGTCTCGATTATGAACAAGTATGTGTTCAACAAACTGATAAAAGAGGGGAATGAAAAGGATATTGTCATTTTGCCAACCATTGGGATTACCCTAGTTGGGATAAGCAGGGTCAAGGTCAAAGGTATGCACAAGCAGGTAGTCACCGAAGTACACATAGGAGGCGCACAATTAACCATGAATTTCATAGCAGCACAAGACGTCAGGACGGAAGTCATCATAGGGATAGATATACTAAAATGGTACTAAGCGAGAATCGCGTGCTGTCAGCGCACAATAGAACTCCATACTGACGGCCAGGTACATGAATTTACATGGGACGGAAGCCCTTGTCTACACGATGGAACACTACCTATACTAAAGATCGTCCCAGCTGACCAATGGCGCGTTGCATTTTCTACAAACGGGGAAGAAATCTCAAAAGAGGTGACAGGACGAGATAAATTTCAGATGTCCAAGAGACCACCCGGAATGCTGACGGAAGAGCAGTGCCATGAGCTTAACAAGGTGTTAATCGAGCACATGTCTGTATTCGCGCAAGAACCAGGGAAAAATAAGTCATACGTGAGTAGGTTTAAGATAAAAGGACACACTCCCTTTTCGTGTCAAGTGTACCCAATACCAAAAAAATTAAGACTGGCAGTAGAGAAAGAAATTTCGAAACTGCTTAGAGCTGACATCGTAGAAAGAGGCACATCCCAGTATGTAAATCCAATAGTAATTGTCCCAATGAAACAGGGCACTGTGCGTGTCTCTCTTGATGTTCAACGGCTGAATATCTCAGGAACGTGAGGCCCCTGAACCAGTGGACGAACTGTTCAGCGATTTAAGGGTTATCAATATTTCTCCCGGATAGACCTGGTAGCATCATACCTTCAAGTTCCACTACATGAAGATTCGCGACAGTACACTGCTTTTCAGATCGGAGGACACATCTGTCAGTTTAAGAGACTACCTTTCGGGATAAATTTTAGTGTAAGCCATTTCGTCAAGGCACTGGAGGCTACACTAGGGCCGGAGGTTGTGTCATATGTCACAATATATGGAGACTACATATTGGTGGCATCTAATACATGGGAACAGCACTTATGGCAGCTGGACGGGGTGCTTAAACGGCTTAAAGAAGAAGGGGTCACAGTGAGTAAGGAAAAGTCGGTATTTGTGAGGCCACGGATAATGTTTCTAGGACATGTGATTGATTCCGATGGAGTGAGGATCGACTCGGCCCGAGTAGAAGCCATCGTAAATTTCCCCATACCAAAAAAACCGGAAACAACTGTAAAAATATCTGGGTGTGCTAAATTTCAACTGAAAGTTTGTACACAAGCATGCCGAGATCATTGCGCCACTGCAGGGGTTAATTAAGAAGAACACGGCATGGTAGTGGGGACCCAAGCAACAGGCGGCCTGGGAAGCGATTAAGGAGAAGCTGAATGAAACGCCGTTGCTATACCACCCGGACTGGGAACACCAGTTTCATATATCGTGCGATGCATCAGGAATAGCCTTGGGAGCGGTACTGTACCAGGAGGATGACCCTTGAGAACCGTGTCCGATCGCCTTAGCAGGTAGGAGCCTTAAGGGGGCTGAGCTGTCATACATGGTCACGGAGAAAGAACTTATGGTTTTGGTTTTCTCGTACAATAAATTCAGATATTTTGTTCACGACAGGAGAGTGGTTGTACTCACGGACCACAAAGCGCTGATGTATATAAACCAGTACCGTCTGCTACATGATCGTATAATGAGGTGGATTCTGGCTCTCCAAGCATTTGACCTGGATATAAGATATGCTCCGCCGAGTACACAGGCTGTTGCCGATACACTGTCACATAGCCCAACTAACGGAGATAGACGGGGGCAAGATCACAAGGAATTTGTGGTATTAATCATTAAGCCACTGAACAGAAAAGAGACCCGGGATTGGAAAGATCGTCTAACTGCGGGACAGAAACTGACAGTTTTATACAAAAGGCACTGGAATTACTAGAAAAGAAAGGAAAGAAACATGTGTACCAAAATTATCGTATCCACGAGCAGTTACTGTATCAAAAGTCAAAGTCGAGGATATGGTGGTTATACATTCTAGCAGAAGTGGAAAGGGGCCTCATTACAGTATACCACAAGAGATTGGGACATTTAGGCGCGGCAAAGACCTTGGCGGCGATAAGAGAACATTGTGTGTTCAAAGGCATGCTGCGAAAGGTCCGGCAACAGATAAGCAAGTGCGATATTTGCCAGCGCACTAAACCGAACCCGCGACCAATGAAAGGAATAGTCGGAGCGGTACTCGCTAGCAAAAAGTTGAAACTGTTATCCGTCGATATGCATGGGCCTCTCGTAGTTTCTCGGGGTGGATACAGGTACATATTTGTGGTACTAGATGTCTTCACTAAGTGTATAAGATTGTTTCCTTTGAGAAAGGCGACAACGCGAGCCATTACATCAAAAGTTGTGGGTAGATACTTAAAGGAAGTGGGCACGCCGGAAGCAGTACTGTAGGACAATGCTACAGTGTTCGTGGGGGAAACGTGGAACAATGTAATGGAGGAATGCGGAATAAGGGTGAAACACGTGTCCTTGTACCGACCGGCTAGCAACTCGGTGGAGTTAACAGGGAAATAAATCGCCTGTTGCGACTACTGGTAAGGAAATGGCACTCGTCCTGGGTGACACATTTAAATCTGGTTGAAGGATGTCTCAATGAAACCCGATGTGATGGGTGTACGCCCTATGAATTATGTCATCGTGAATTGCCACCGCGCTGGATCTCCCACTTAGTTCTGTTCCCACCAAGGCCGAAACGTAACCAAGAGGAACTTTGCAAGAAAGCTTTGAGCAATATGCGGCGCGCAGCTGAAAAGCGAAAGTTGAAAAGAATGGCGGGCAGGCCGGCTGACACGCTGAAAGCGGGTGATAAGGTGATGATAAGGAGAACGCGGATGTCATCCAAGCTAATGAAACAGGTCGCCAAATTGTCAGACTTATACCAGGGACCTTTTTCGGTGATGAGGCAAGTAGGAAAAGGAGCTTATGAAATAGGATAATTAGGTAGTTTACGTAGTCGGGGAGTCTACAATATCGACAGATTGAGGCGATATGAAGGAGGACTTGAAAGTGGGATCGCATAACAACAATGTTGATTTCTATTTGTCTAAGTTTTGGTTTTACTGAAGAATTTTTTTCTCTATTAGTTATAACTTTAATTTAGCTGATAAGAATTTTGTGTGGATTAGCTGTGTAGTGCAGATTTTTTTTTTGTTTGTTTGTTATGCTGTTAGAAAGAGTTGCTTGGAGCGACGTGTGGAAACTAGCATAAGGAGATTAGCAGTTTTTTTTTGTTAGTATAGATGGGTCACAGTGGGACAGAGCCGCGTGGTATGCCGCTCTTTGGTAGTGTAGTAACAAAGGTGCCCACACCCTGTCTGCCGAGTGAGGCCTGGGGAACAGTTTTTCCCAACAGAAAGCCTGGAGAGAGTTTTTTTTTTTTGGTAGAAACTAAGCCCTGCTCTTGTTTCCACTCATCCGTGCGAAAATGACAAACCGATGTGTCGCTTCAGAAAATAAAGCGTGTGAATAGTATGTGTGTCGGATAGGTAGGAAAACAAAAGATGAAGAAACCAGCGGCGGACAGGTCGATAATCTCTCTCTTTCTTGTTCCGAAGGAGACACTATCGACAACTGAGGGTTATGTAATGGGCAAAATTTCAAGATTGTTATAAATTATATGTGTTTAGAATAGATGTGTAGCATAAAGACTGAACTGAAAGTGTGTTTGGTAAGCCTCGAGAAGGGTCGAGGAGAAGACAGCACTGGACAGGACAGAAAATATGAGCTCTGCGAGGGGCCACGGAAAAAGTGTCTCCAAGACTAGTCGCAGCCCCAGGGAGTCTCAAAATGAGTGCAAGAGGGGTTGGTTTGCTTGTTCGAAGAAACTTCACTGGTGGCCCAGCCATGTTCCAGCAGTGTAGCCCCCTTCCCCGTTTTAAATCACTCTGAGAGACAACGAGAGAATTTGGAACGAGGCTCTTTTCTGTTCCCTCCCCGCACTTTTCAAAATGGCGTCGACCAAGCAGAGGCAGCGCTGGTAACCAAAACATGTAGTTAAAAGGAATAGTATATAGTATTTATTAAATAGTGTCAAAATTAAAATGAGACTATTTCATGTGGGAAATCTGTGTCATTATGCAATGTCAGCACGGTCAGCTACAAATTTAGTTTGGTAAATTTTTGGAAGTTTTGATCGGGGCAGGAGATCGCGGGGGCCTTAGAAAGGGACGCTCGCGTTGCCAGTTATCGATTGATATTGGATAATTTACGAAAGCTTAATTGTGAGGAGGTTGCCCGATTACTGAGTACTTTAACGGTTCATATTGGGAATAGAGTCACGTTAGTTTGGCATAATAGTTGTTTTGCAGACAAATAGTGTTGATAAACTTTGCAGCGGGAACCATACTGAAGTGACGTCCTAAAACAGAACGGTTATAGCAAATAAAATCTTGGCGAGATTAAGAGATCTTTTGAATCATTACGTTATTTGCGACTGCCACTGATACAGACGAGGCCACGTCTCTATCGGACACTAGACACTACGACGATCTTTTGAATCATTACGTTATTTGCGACTGCCACTGATACAGACGAGGCCACGTCTCTATCGGACACTAGACACTACGACAAGTACCTCGCAAGGAACTGCAATTTCAGTTTGATCATTCATATAATTAAGACTTTAAGAATATAATCACTAGTGACAGACAGGTTGTGTAATTTTTAATGCCCAATAGGGGAGCAATGTTATTATATTAATCGCCGATATTAAAAGGCCGGGTTTTTGTGTTATAACAGTATTGTTACAGGATATATACATCACATAATCGTAGGTGAAGAGAGATTTAATTGTGATGCTGTGAATTCCATTTATTTAAAGATATTTTGTTCACTGTTTTGTTAACCCTGTTAGTGCCAGCTTTTTTCGAGGTACATATGTGAAAAATGCAGAAATTTGCAATTATATATTACAAATTGCAATAACTTGATACCAATCAAGTAAATCAATTTGGAAATAATTTCTGCTGGCAATTAAAGGTTCTCTTAATCCATCACAATTGTAAACATATTTTTTTCGAGAAAAATCTCTTTGCACGAAAACTATTAAATTATATTTTTAAAAAGTACAGGGCCAATGTATCGGCTTCTGGCATTTTTCGCACAGGCAATGATTGCAGATATTTTGGCTCTTGGCACTAAAAGGGTTAATTACTGGGAATTTTTTTTTTCCTTGCTCGTTGCTGTATGTAACTAATATTTGTGTATTGAAATATAGCATTATTTGTTGGTGAGGTTAATTAGGGAAGAGAATTTATGATTATTAGTTATCCATGTGTCACATAAATATTTTACATTTAATGATTTCCTCTCTAACATTTTAATTTATTCTCACTACTAAAAGTATTTTCATAAATGTTTAGGACTAATGCTAATTAGTTGTGTTTTCATTGTTTTCAGTTGCAATAATATATGTGTTATTTATTGCATACAAACCTGATGTCCGTGTGTGTAATGTTTTTCACGGAATTCTGTGACAATTGCAATCTTGAGTTAAAGACTGAAATAAAACTATTGGTGTTCCATTTATCCTGTAATCACACAGAAATTGTTCTTCCAGATGTGGGACATAAGTATTACTATTACTTAATATTGTAATTGTATTTCTTCACTTCACTTCTATACCATACTACTAGTGTCGTTTATTTTAGGTCTTTATTCCAATCAGAACCACAATCATTATTTTTTTTCCTCTTTCTCCAGAATTTAATTTTCAGAAACATAATTTAAAAAATATATATATATATATATATATATCTGTGCCCCAGAAGCATAAGACACTATCACAAAAATCGTATTTTTCGGGAGAGCAGTTTGAAGAGTGTTATTCACTACCTTCTAAATTAAGTTATTTAATACTCAAAAATGTGTTTTTTGACACAACACTGACTTTGTGTTGTATGCTACTATAAGGTTCTTAAAACTGTGGTAAAGTTATGATAAAAAGTGGACATAGTGTCTAAGAGGTACAGATATATACACATAATCAAGAACGCAACTAGAGAAAAGCAGGAGAGAGAGTATTAAAATATAAAAAAGTAAATAATAAACTCTGGGATACGTTGCAGCTCTATAAGAGCTGGCAGTGTGTGACATTAGCTATTAAACAGTTCGTCTTACAATTAAAAACACAAAATACGTTTTTATAATTTATAGAGCTTTCAAATGATACCTAACCCTATCACAATATTATGATTGGTATTGGAGTAATGATCATTTAAATGAATATGTGTTTATCATTACTGTGACCTTTTTAACAACATTATCACATGGGATTCATGCCCTCTGCTTAAGTGGCTCCAGATTTTTTTTTTGTTTTCTTAGTACATACATAAGCACTGTACAAAATTTCATACTGTGACGTGTCTTGCTACTACGTCTACATTGCCGTGTTGTTGATGTCTAGATGTCACTGTTCCGGGGACGCCAGAATGTGATGGGTCTGCTACGCTCCTACTTCACGTCTACGTTGTGGTGTTGTTTATTCCTTGCAGCTACCTTCCATTACCGGCGGCAGCTGATTTCGGCGAGCGATGACTTTGACAAGTCCTGTAGAAATTAGAAATACTTCCCTTTTGTTTTACTTGCCCGGATAGACTGAAGTATTTCAAACGGTGTCTGCTTAGAGAGAAAACATTTAAGTGGGCATATATATAAAAAAGAAGAATAAAAGTTTCCGTTTAGTTTTCTTTATTTAATGGTTCACTTGTACATTGAACACTCACTGCTTAACCACTTAAACACATTCCAGTAACCTTTTCAACTTTGAAACGTAAACATTAAAGGGTGATGCAAGTGCTCAACTTGACGTAGTCTAGAGTGTTCGCCCAGGCAAATACTACTTAGATATCCTAACTAGCTAAAGAAAAATGATGAACAACAAAGCATCGCAGGCAATACCGCCCACTATACTCCCGAATCCGCCCTCTAGGCTTCACAACCCCTCTGCCCCGTCCAACACGTCCTCCTCCTTCCGCCATGACGCCCCAACTAATCACAAAAAACTTAGCCTGCCATCGTTCCGCGACCAAGTCCAAGCTCCGACATAACACGACTCTTACTGATTAACAAACTCAGACAAACAAAAACTTAGCCGGCCATCTCCCGGCGACCGGTCACGAGCTCCGATGAACGACAACTCTTACTGATTAACAAACTCAGACAAACAAAAACTTAGCCGGCCATCTCCCGGCGACCGGTCACGAGCTCCGATGAACGACGACTGAACTTCCTGGGCGAACACACGGACTTACTCGCCCGAGCGGTGGAGGGATACATCAGGATCCAATTTGCCTAAAAAGCTGGTTAATTTACGTTTATAACCTAAAAATTTTACGTAACATAGATACTGATAAATTTACGAAGCATTTTATTTCATAATACCAGCTAAATATTCATTAGTTTATTAATTGGGGATGTGCAGTGTTCTCAATCTGTCGCGGATCACCACCTTTTTAGTGTTGTTGCACACGACACTACCACCCATGTTGATCGAGAAACGCCCTGCAGAGTCCCCGCATTCCAGCACGTCCATGTACGTGCCTCCAAGCGAGTGAACTCTGACCTGCCTGCCAGATAAATCTATCTAGAGCACAGGCTAGCTCAGAGCTTATTTGAAATTGTAAAAACCAGCACTTCTCTGTACGTGCTTCCAAGCAAGAGAACTACGACTGGCCTGCCACATAAATCCTATTCCAGGCGAAGCAAGCTAATAAGCTACTTGAAATTTCAAAAAACCTAAACAAGGCAAAAAATCAGAAAAGTTTACTTAGAAAAGTTGTTAGAAATTAAATTAGCTTTCAAATGAGTCCAAACACGATATAAATCCAATAAAATTGACACGTAAAATTCTATACTTTTCTCTTGCTTTAAAGTTAAATTTAAAATTAAAAAGAAAATTTTAATGTAAATTTCTCTACTCGCATCCCCAATTAATAGGTTGGATCCCGCCGTATACACCCTTATACCTGGTTAAGTTGGCC
>PNEQ01114089.1:0-43134 GCA_003012365.1 Medauroidea extradentata
TAACCATAACCAACAATTTGGTATAAGTTTAGTTATCACTTTATTCCTGCTCACTAAAATATATCAAGGCAAACATTATGTTTATCTGGTGGTTATATACTGCTCTTAACAGCAGCTTTGATGTCATTTTATTAGTTAAACGTAATTGTGGGTACTTATTTTGCTTGACCTATCGGTGCTGAGCTGAACTAATATAAATTAATATTTTAGTTTTTTTTTAATTCCATTCAGAAATAAATTAGTCTACACCCATGCATGACTATCTAATATTTGTATACTACGAATAAGATATGTCCCATTGCGATTTTGCTTACAGGTAATGTGCATCAATTTAAGTATATCAATTTTAAGCTACCTACGCAACAGAACCAAATATCAAGATACTTCGTTTACAGAAATCAGTTTAAAAATTATGTTCTCCTGATATACTAAGGTTAGTACTACATGACAGGAAGTAGAACGAGTTCTTTGCAGTGACCTAAATTTGGGCTGTGGGTTGGCTGGTAGAGGAAGAGGGGAGGAATCTTTTGTGTACTCTCTACCAACTCGTGCCCGTGGTAGCACCTGGGTTGAAAAACGCAACAGCTCGCAAAAAAATTAAGCATATCTCTTCTTAGTTATGAAAAAACAAATAAATACAGAATGATACAGATGTAAAACAGCATCGAGTCTTATAACACACGAGCGATTGTATGTGCAAGAACAGGTGATTCTCCCAGCATGCAGTCTGTTCCGACATCACGGGCCAAGTAGTCTATTTATCTCGATGGTCAAACCTCTCGTCCGTCTGTGTATTTTCGTGCATTGGCGATGTTTCACACTGCAGATGTCGGTGAGAAGGGGAAGGTAAAAACCGGTTTGTTCACTGCTGCTTGGGGTGCGAACGTCATGAATGACGGTGGGTGACTGTGCTGCGCTCTAGCGTGCGATTTACCAACTAAGACGATACAAGGCATTACAGCAGCGCACTGCAGCGGTGGATTATCCAAGCTTCTCCTCAAACGCGTAGAGTTTCTCCTATCCTTTCGCGACTTCTACCCAGTATATATATTCAAAGGTATAAGTTAAATACGGTAAGTCGTGATGAGATAAACCTTGTAGAAAAAATTGAAATGTGGGCTCCTTTATTTGTTCTCTTATCTAATTCTATGGAACCCTACATTGAAGCATAACCCAAGGACAGAGAAGGTTGTTTTGAATTCAACATTCACATTCTAAATCAATCAGTTCTGGCGCACGCGAATGTTTTTCTTAAGGCGGCCGCCTGGCTGGCGCTCGAACTGCGTGCAGCATGTTCGGAGTTATGTTCTTTCTCCCAGTAAACGTGTGTCCACAATGTTTACCTACGAAAAGAACACACACTTCAGACTACTATACTTGTGAATGTGACTTTTAAGACATCACGCACATTGGAAGCATTATTTTAAAGCCCTCAAACTTAGCTAAAATTGGCTTTTTCACGCGGTTGTTTTTCAAGATATATGTAATGGATTTGTTTGAAATTAAGGTCTACAAGTACATTGGCCTTTGTTACAGTGATGCGTTCAATAAAATTAAAGGGTAACTGCTTAAAGTCCCACAGTAAAAACGTTACGGCGAAAATACTGCGCGCTAGTTTACGACTTTGGCCGTAGAGGCGATATCACAATACATGTGCCGGCCGACGTCGCTCGTATCGCCTCATCGATTTTCGCTTCACACACACAAAACATACCCTTCACCAAGTGGCCGCCTGTATCTATGCTGCACGGACTCTTGGTTTTTTCTTCAGGAAGTACGGTTCCCTTGAATTTAGTGTAGTTCTGAACCATACTTTAGAAACGCTATACCGTGAACGAAAACATTTAACACCTAAATACGATATTATTCTTCAGGTCTTCTTGCAGCAGGTTTTTTTTCTGTGTGCACAGCTTCGAGACCTCAGTAGAGTTACACGAAGAAGAGGGAGTTTGTTATGTCCTGTTTAAGGCATCATCTGAACTATCGCAGCGATGCATTACGAGAAATCGAATTCAGAATAGCCAAACCAAGAAACAAACCTGTGTTTTCCGGAATGCAAGGCGAGTTTGTCACCATTCATTGCTACAACTCTCTAGGTACAAAATACAGCAATATCATTGTGGAATTTCACAAGCGAACTACCACAAGCAAATAGTCGCCTGTGATGCACGTAGGCATCGTGTAGACTATGTAAAATTGTGTTCGAAAAATTATAAAGGTAAATTTTAATCGTAACGGTCATGTTACAATGGACTGTGTAGTTCTTAGTAATTTATATTGTTCATTTGGAAAGTTTGAACCACAGGGTAGTATTTCGTGTTTAGGAAGCTTCTCTGAAAATTAAACACAAACACTGCAGTAAGAAATACGTGACCATTTTATCAAACTATACCGAGATACGTTACCATTTAGTCAAGAGAAATATATATTTGAACACTGCCTTAGCAGGCAGGATGTTCGGGCAGGTTGTCGACAAACCAAGAGCAAGGCGGGTTGCCAGACATGCAGGCGAACAGTGTTGCTTGACAGGTAAAGAAGAGGTGCTATCACAAGATCCCTCACCATCGCCGATTAGGCTCAATGTAGGCAGGCATATGGGAAGGTAAGCGAGTGGTGCGTAGTTAGATATACTACAGTCTATTGAAAACAATTTCACAAAATTATTTTGGAAATATAAAACATAATAAAAATTACAGCATATTAAACTATGTGGCTGCTTTAAGGCCTTGTTACGGAGTTTTGCAGTGATTTAGAAAATATATTTTTTTATTGCTACCTAATACTCATATCAAAATTTCGCTGCACATTTTTGACACTTATATGTTATAATTTGTAGCTGAATTTTTTTTGTAGAATTATGCTGAACGGTTTTTTAGATTTCATTACCCAAAGTACCACGTTTTTCGTCGTGAAAATAAGCAAATATGAAGGAAATTATTTTTTTGCTGGCGAATGGTACATTATTTAAAAAAAAAACTCGTCCACAGTATTGTGCATCGTGTGATTGCACATTGACTCAAATTTTTTCAAAACTTTTGGTTAAAAAATATTTGAGTCTGAAAAAAATTCGGGAACAAGCCCTTAACAATATCTTAATGCTAAACACAAACTCATAAAACACTTGTTATTTTTATTTAAATAAAAGTATGAAGCATCCAGTGGATAACATACGATCAGATGAGTTTCACAGTGTAGATGACAACATAAAATTTCGTACATAATTTATTCGTAATAATTGTATTTTAACGTAAGTTGTTAATGTACTTTGTATTCTGAAGTATCAGTTATTGTACAATTGCAATGTGGAACATGCGTTTTATAGAGATGACAGTAATACTAGCAGAGAAGTAACCAACCTCAAAATGACGATGTATTTTACTTGTGTCTGACCAAGTTATCATTGCAAGTAAACACTTCATCGTAGTTATCACACGGGTAAGTCTTGTACGATACACTAAATGTATTTTTGTACATTTACTTACACAATCTATTTAAAAAATGTAAATCATTACCAAATTTCTGGTAAATGTAGCGTTCATTTGGGTTTTATAAATTGTCAGCAATAACGATAAACCCTAAAAATTTGGAGTTCATTGACGTCCAACAATATATGTGTACCCTAACAACACTCACTGGCTGGGGTGATACGACATGACTGAACCTGTAGTTAATTACATCTTTATTATTGACTTAATACCCTCCAAAAGGTGTTAAATAAGTCAAGGGCCAATTTCAAAAGTGAACACAGACTTTAGTTGAGTTCTAGCTTGTGCTTAAAGTATTTTCGTCATCTGTAATTACACTGTCAATAAGTTTGTATGTGTATATAAACTTACTTTTTTACAATGTTGTGTAAGAAAAATTTTTTTCGGACAAGTTTTGTGCAAAAATTCGGCAAGATATTGCACATCTGTCGAACATACCTAAAAAAAAAAAAAAAATCACTTTCAGAAAATGGAAAAAAATTTAAGAATATTTGCGCAAGTTTCTGTGATAGCTTATAGCACGGCTACGTCATTTGACATTTTGCTAGCATAATGTATTACTAACTAAAAAATTGTCTTGAAATTATTTCGAGTGTACGGTATGCCGTACCAGATCTTAGATAATGTACCATAATTACATCATAAAACATGCAGACTGTTGAAGACAATCCGTATAAACGTGTTTACCTGAAACTAGTAAAATTAAAGGATTTGTATATTTTGCGAATAAAGTGATAGCCGAATCCCAGAATAACTGAAATGCATCTAATAATACTTAAAATAATAAATTTAAATTCCGTGCTCTACAATAGTGTGTTGCTTCTTCTTAACTTTTTGCTCTTATCGTATGAAGTGATGCAGCAGTCTTTGTGTTAGTGCGTATACCCAAAGATCTTGGGTCCCCCCCAATCCCCGGGTTTTTTATGTAAGGGAATTATATATCTCGAAATTTCTGCTTTGTAGTTCATATCATATTTTTTTTTCATCGTGAATTATTTTATTACGGAAATTTAGGTCTTACCAGAAAAGAGGGCAGATCGAGTATCAGTAGATTATACATGCTATATGAAATGTTATATTAAATTTATAAAAAATATGTGGGATTCAGAAAATACGGTTACAGCTCGTTCCACTAACGTTAGAGGCATGGCAGTAAATAAGAACCACAATTACTATGTTTCTATATTGTGTTGAAAACGAATTGAGTTCCGACTGAGTACGATATCCGTCTACATGCAAACTTTGGTTCCGACTAAAATCGATTTCAGTTCGCTGGCCAAATTTGCATGTGGCAATGTTGGTACAATTTAAATTTATACTGGCTGTCATGAAATAAATAAAATATAAATACATGCAACCATCTGTTCATTGTTTTTTTTATAGGGAAAGAGACTCTTTCGTCCGGTAACTAAGCATGTGAAACGTGATTTATTTGAACAGTACTCGTTCTCTAATAATTTCTAATGAAAATAACCTTCTTCTGTTGACCGCACATTCCTGCTAATGCTCGACATTAAATTTTACCGTAAAAACACGCACCTGTCAAGAGAAAATCTAAAAACACGCACCTGTCAACAGAAAATCTAAAAACACGCACCTGTCAACAGGAAATCTGAAGGCCGAAACAACTGCGGAGTATGTGTTTGTTTACTTTCGATTCGTTTTCAATACGATTCGCGTTTCCATAGCATTTTACGCCCGACTCAAAATGATACGATCCAAATTTTTGGTGTAACGACCTTGAGACTCAAATCGGTTTGAATCCTGTTTCCATGAGCGTTTTAAAAACAGTAAGTGTTTTGAAATCGATTTCAGAACGACATGGAAACGCAGTAAATATTAATTAAAGATAAGTTATTTGTAATAAACACAAAATCTACTGTGCTACATGGACCTGTGTCTGACGCTATAAGAGTGTGTTGTAGATAAATAAGAGCCAAAAACACGAATAGAATTCTACACGATTTTGGAAGTCAATATAAAAAAGCAGCAATCTTAGCCAATGATATTTATGAGCAAACATTTAGCCAAAATTAACCGTTATCTCTTGCGCCGCAGTTGAATGTACAAGATTTTGGCGTAAGAGATTATTCTCCAGAAATACGTTACTAGGAGAAAAATGTGTGCTCAGAATGTTGACAAAAGCTGCTGTCTAGGATAGCTGTTTTTTTTTTTTGCAAATTGGCGTTGAGAAACGTACAATTTTAAGCTGAAGCTTTTAGCTTTGAATTATTTGCTACGCCTTCATAAGGGACCAAGATGTAATACGTACAGGCTACGTACGCCTCGTAATACGGGCCTTTCAGTTTATGTAGCAACGTCTGGCTCCGGCCTCGATGGCAATATATCTGCTGGTCGCGGCGCAAGAATAATGTTACACGTCTGTAGACGCCCGGCGGAGTTGCCAACTTAGTTGTATTCCAACTAAATCGTGTTGTTACAATTTTTGTGGAAAAAATAACGACGTATTTGTTGAAGTTGTCGCTAGCGGGAAGAGAAGTAAGGTATTTATTAATTTTTGTTGGATTGCAATTTAGTTTTTTCATGTAAATTGAGTTATATATATTAGTAATGAGGTCGATGATCTTACAGTAATTGCTTTCTAGGAAACTTAAATTAATTAAATAATCAGTTCAATTAATTATAATATGTTAGTGAACGATTTTATTTACTTTTGTCTGTGTTTATAGTTTTTACACAATAATGTAAATAAGTATATACAATCGTCTTTATTAGGCACGTTTAAGGAACATTTGCCTTCTATTACATTGACCCATACATTATATCGGTTGTGTACACTTATATTTGTGACATTTGGCACTTGTTATGGACATAAGTATATACATATTTAAAGAACCACAGTACTGATAGATTATATTACGTATATTAACTGAAGTACATGTCAGCCACGCTGAAAAGGCATTTGAAAACTGTATTATTATAATGTTTGAAACAAACTAAGATAGAAGGATACAATTAAAGCTGAGTTCAGTAACACGTACAATCATACAAGTATAAGTATATATGCTGTGTATTGTTTGCAGCCCTAGGCGCCACATGAGTACGCCACCGAACTCTTGTTATGGATTAACTGCAGAAAGTAATCGTTGTATTTTTGAACATAGTATTTCTCAGCTTGTATATATTATCTCTGATAACATTTTTGCTCATAAAAAATTCTTCCCAAAACTCTTACGAAATGACGTGGCATTGCCAATGTTTTGCTGTTATTGGTGTACCTACCTTATGATTTAAATGATCTCACATACAGAGATAATATAACATGTTCTTATTTACGGGGTAAATAAATATAACGAGGAAGTTAATAAAAAGGGTGAAATTGAATACATTAGAATAATAAATTTGGTCACATTTTCATAACTTGAATTAATACCAATTTATTAAGCGACATCAGATTTATATAATCTACCTCATGAAACCTTTTCCCGCCATTAATGGTTTTACTTTTTAAGTTAATGAAGTTAGACTTTCACAAACCAGTATATGTATTAATACGATATAATTTGTTGGACAATAATACCTACAAGTTGAACAGTACTTGGTGCAAATAACACAATACACTTTATTTTTCGGCCGCTGAACCGTTGTTAAGTATTGGCGAACCGAAAAGACGCGGTTAACTTGGGTTAGCCACGCCATGATGTCCTGCGATTTAAAACGACGTTGTGCATTATCTAATGCTTAGCACATTAAACGAAACATATAGGGCCTACCAGGTTTTTAAAGTTAGTTAAAATATCAATTAAAGGGAGCAAACATTCAGCTATAGTGATTTGATGCACAATTCGGGAAGAACAATTTATGATGGCAAACATATTAGTATCTTAAACCCTGGTGGAATAGATTAAGAAAAACTAATCCGTCACTTCGGCAAAGTATTTATTTATAAGTTTGAAATATGAATACAGTTTTTTTCCCATAGATTTATACTACGGCTTCCAAAACCAATATATTTCAATAAATGTTTCTAGAGTAAACCTCAATACCACTCTCTCTTAAAGTTGAAATTCAGTCTGACCTCCTCGACTTATTTGCAGGATCCGATGGTAATCGAAAGTAAACCGTTAAAGTAAAACGTGTTACTCACCTGTTTACTTTAATTTGTATGGTTAAGAATATTTCCCCCGTCCTTTTAAACCATACATTTATAAGGATAGGCAACATATGATAGCTCTGAAATAGATAAAAAGTTCTTATCTGATGTACGCGTTTTATTATGTAACTGAACGTTGGCATTTTTTTTGCAATAGCAACGTTTTATTAATAATTAAATATGACACTTTTAAGTAAATTAAGTAAGTTTTCCCTACGCAGCTTTGCCAGAACCTCGGCAAAAAAAAATCCGCAGTCTTACATATGTACCGTACTTTGACTGAGTACACAGGACGTACGTCGCATTCTTTAACGGTATTAAACAAAATCACCGTCTGTTCACTGGAAGAAAATTGTGGCAGCTACAAAATATTTTGTAGGGATTCAGCGTGTAAAATATTTTTTGTGCTCTCCACAAAAACATTTCACTGCGTGAATATTAATAATTTTTTTTTCAGTGTACTTCATTTTATAGTGCATTTTATAAACATTTAGCTAATTCAGGCAGTTCTAAAACGTTTAACATCTATGACCAATGAGCCAGAACTACGTCAAATTTAAAATAAAATCTATTTTTAAAAGGAATCAACTATCATTCAACAATTAATTAATTGACGACAGGTATGCATGCGTGTCCATATTACGGAAAGTCATGGGATACAGAAAAAAAGCAAATGATCTTGAAATTAGTCAAGGAAAGTCAGGGAATCTTATTTGAAATCCTGGGAAAGTCACGGAACTTCCCCAATAATTTAGTAATTTCAAAGGGAATGTTACACACCAGTCTGCCATCGCTAGGACCGTAGAAGATTTTTTAATGTAGTTTATAGGGCATAGTCATGCACACTATGGAACTGTGTATACTAGTGTGTATAATTTTTCAGTTTTAATTTTTTATAATATAACTCTGGTTTCAAATCCTTTCAAAACTTTTATTTTTTCGAAATTGTAATATTTGCAAATTACTATTTCCATGATATGTGTTATTCTCTTTAATTTTAATTATGCTCGGACTGTTAATTTAAAGGGCGGGTTACCACGCAGCTATTTATTTATTGTCTTATTTTTCAAATGGCGAAGTTAAGGCATTGTAGCCTTCTCTTACACTTAACCATTTTTTTACAGATGCACAAAATAAAATTACATAAACATAGAACTGCCAAACACTAAGAAAAAAATAATTAAAAAATAATGATGACTAACATGAAAATACAACAGAACACTTTACATAGTCGTGTGAAGTAGCGACTAATAAACACTCGTACAGAGTTTATGATTTTTCAAAAATATTCCCAGCACAAAGTCCTAGCTCGTTGTTATGTAGACATGCAAACATTTACGTGTACACAAAACAAAAAATCTTAAAAAAATAAAGTTGATTATATCATCTTCCAAGTTCACACAAGGTCGTAAAGTTGGCAACGTTGTTAGTACTCCGTATTTAAGTCATATTGCAGCGAGCAGGCTTTCTTTCAAAGCCAGCACTGAGGGGAATGATTTACAATTTAGCGACGCCTGTCAGCTTACAAACGTTTGCTCGGAAACGCAACAACAGTGCACAACAGCCGCTCGCATGGCACGTATAATCGCGCAAAGCACTGGGTGACACTGCGAACAGACATGCTGTCTGATAACAAGGGAGACATGCTGCGCAATACTCGTCGCTGTTGTCTTACTTTGCGGTGCAGTTGCCGACCCAACACATGATGCGGTAAGGCTGTTGGTAAACTTTACTTCGGCACTGACAGTCAACTGCGAGTGATTTACACTCAGATTAAACGTGCAACATGAACATCATTGCGTCATAAGTGCATGTTGAGGTTCGTCTCTGTATCACACATCTTATTAAGGTAACACTTCGTACTTTTATTATCAGGGAACATATAAAAAGAGATTCCCAACTTCTGTGTTAAAAAGAATTCTATTTTCACCGAAGACTCCGGAAGTAGGCTACAATCCCCCTCTTCCCTAACGCCAACGTCAAAACACGCGGCCAGAGACGTTTAATCGTTATTAAATTTAACTTTTCAAAATACTAAATAAAAATAAATGCTAATGACATGCGTTATTGTATATCCATAAGGGGGATTGATCCCTGTCAGATCGGTTTTACTGTTTTTCTAGACACATTGTTTTACTTTTTTCACGCTGACAAGGCATATAGTTTATTGTTTCATTCACTTTTTGGAATCCATATGGCATTCTTTCTGTTAATGTTGCGGCCTCTGTAGTCGCTCCCGTAAATAAAGCAATTTTTCCTTTTCAGCTGTTTCCCGTTGCAAAATAATGAATATATTATGGTTCCAGCAATTACAGATAATCAATTAAGTTTGTATCTATGCATTGTCGTGACAAAAATTTTGATACGTCGGCTGGAACAGAAGTTATCGAGAAGAAACAGATAAATCCAAGGTGTTCACTTCGTTGTTATTTCATTGCAACATTTATTTTTCGTTGATAAGTTGTTCGACGAAGGAGGGAAGCTTCGGTAATTTTCGGTTAAGAGTGATAGTCGACATCTTGAATTTTTGTATTTTGTATCATAACTTTTATTCTGGGTAAATTTATGCAACTTTAACGTAACTACAGAATAGCATACATATTAAGGGAATTTTAGACATAAATTTTTGTTTGCCGTCACTATTCTTACAGATCCAATTGCCATTAAGGAAGTAATAAGGATTTTCTAACTGCAATTAGATTTCGAAAAACATTGACAAATTCCCTTAATAGGTATTATATTCTGTAGTTAGGTCAAAGTTGCATAAATTTACCTAGAAGAAAAGTTATGACACAAAATATGTCGTCTTCCATATTCCCGTTACGAGGGCCTAACGAAGGCACAAGACTCGCAAAATTTATTTTATGAGGAAATATTTTTGTGTAGAAGACATTAATTTACATAATAAATATTATTAGTTTTCATTGTAACTTTCGCAGATTTCTTTCCTATATTTACAAAAATGTACAAAATTTGAATAAAATGTGATGTGATTACGCATATACGTTTGGTTTGACAATCTGCATTTAAACGTCAACGTATTTTTATCTCAATCCATGTGAAAATTGACGAATTCACAATAGCGCATGCTTCGTCTTGGCATATGTCTAATCTCGATAGCATTTAGGTATTTATTCCGAGAGGTTCACAGTGTTTGACAATAATCTTCAATATGCAGTGTTTGTTTGCTATTAAAACCCGACGGATTCAAAGTTCTGCAAACGTGAAAATCTCAAAGGAGCTCATTTATAATCCAAGTCGTGATATTTAATGTAATGTAAAATTTGAATCGGACAACCGCCAAGATCCTTAATTTCTACAGCTTTCATGATAATTACTTTTTTTCTAAACGAGAGCAGATATTGAAAAACTGTTGCACAGGTTTGTTAAAACTATTTTTTTCCGTGTAGTCTAATTTTTTCTGGACAAAAAATTTGACTAATTAGTTCACCAATGAGGATTTCCTTAATTACATAATATCTGTCTGTATTTTGTCATGAAAAAAAATTAGTTAACATATCATACACTGCTATTAACAAAACTGTGCAACAATTTTTCGATATCTGCTTTCGTTTACGATTAAAAAAATAATTATCGTAATACAGTAAAAATTATGGAACATTGCCTTATCAGAGGCCTTTCGTGCCTGCCGCATAGGTTATTTGAGATTGAGGACAGCTAGTATTCACTTGGGTTGCTGTTTGAAACGGGTTCACTTTTGATTTACTAGTGTACCAAATCAAAAGTTTTCGAAAAAGAAGAAAATTCTTAGCAGCCTTCGTAAATGTAGCGTACATCAGTAAGCGGCGATTTATAACAAGAGGTTTTAACGACAGCATGCTAGCGACTAGCTGTCCCGATGTCACTTCTCGATCATCTGACTGGTTTGCAAAGTAAGTATTCCCCGTAGTAAGGTATTTACGTAAGCATTACTCTGAAACAAACAACATCTCAACAATGTTTCAAATTGATAGGTACATGTATTGAGGGTTGATGTCTTTTCACTCCTTTAGGGTCAGATATACAAAAAAAAATCAAATCTCATGTTAGACATTTCTTTTAGTATCCCAAAGTGAAAATCACGATGATAGTCAGTTACGTTAGCCTTAAATAATTTTTTGGATACTTACATAACCGTTATTTTTTAATCAAAAACGTTTTTATAAGACCAAAGGCTCAATAAACATCGAGGGTTTATCTAAAACACATACCACATTCCTAAATTTGTGCGAGTGTTATCGAAGTTAAAATCATGACGACAGCTCGTCGAGTTCGAGCAATATCGACGACTACCCTCGTTCTTATTTATGGGTCGAATCACAAAAATCCGTTCGTAATTCTTGCTTATGCTCTGAGTGGAAGTCACGCTCAAAATTTCACGTTTGTGAGTCCAGCGGTTTGGACTATATGTCAGTTTGTCAAGTCAGTGAACTTTTCCTTACATATAGATTATGAGAGGCTACACAATATCGCAATTTCAAACTACAGTGCATCGTACCTTGAGCATCGTTTAGTTTAAACGGGATCAAGATCCGGTGACTGTCAGTGACGTCATAAAATGTATTTTAATTAATTTATTTATTTCGTCTTTCATTTTCTTGGCGAAGTTAAGGCTAAAATGCCTTCTCTTACACTTAACCAAATTTTGAACAAGTATCACATGCACAAAGGTAGCAATAAAATTAAATGAAATCTAACTGGAAACAATAAAAAATAGTAACTTAAGTATATATTGACGTAGTTAAAATAAAATAAGCGGACAGCTGCGACAAAACTTAAAATGAAAACGAATCTAAATCCTGGAATATACACTTGCAGCTTAAAACATACATTTTCTATCAATTATTTAACAAACAAGAATGAGATAAATAATACAAAAGACTTGTGCAGTTAAGTACAATGGAAGAAAAGTTTACAAATCTGAGACAGTACCACTAGATTAAATAATAAAATATCTTTGTATCAGATTAACTTCTGACAACTGACCATGATATGAATTGGAGTGTGGGTTTGCAGAAATTGAATGTAAAAAAAATGGTTCTTACTGCAATCCCATAAGCCAAGTATAGCATCGATGATACAAAAGAAAGTGTTCGCTTAATCATTTTGCACGCCATACCGTATAAGTTCTTCCTGATTCGAAATTTGGCAAGATTAATTTGAAAATATTTCAACAGAAACTTATCTAAATACCTTAGATTCCATTACGCACGTTGTATTTGAAATATTAAAGAGTAAATATGAAATAATCAAGCTAATTATACGTTTAAGGGAAAATTGTATCTCTCACCATGTAATAAAGACTCAATAATTCTTAGTCCCAATAAGCCAATAGTCTAATTACCCACGCATCTAATCGTAAAGTCTAAGGTTTCTGTTAAGAGCTACTGCCGGTAATTCGTCACAGTCTTAATTTATTGTACGTAAATTATATTTTTAACAAAATAGACAGCACAGCCTCCTAGGCGGTACAAAATCGGAGCCCAGTACGTTGCCTATGCAACCTTTTAGATTTGTAAAGATTTTGTCAATTTGCCGAAATACATACGGAGGCCCACATTCGAAGTACACTGCACAAACCATGATCCAGCCAGTTAAATGTATTAGCTTGAAAGTCAGCCAATAAGTTTGTACAGGCTATCAAATCAGTGTAATTAATTCACAGAACTCGGGCAGGACGCGTTGGTTCGATGGTCTGACCACTTGCCTTCCACTCATGATGATTCGTGTTACATTCCCGGTTTGGTCACTCTTGAGTTTCGCACGTGGGAAATATGGCGGACGTCACCGTCAACAAGTGAGTTTTCTCGAAGTACTCCCGTTTCCTCCCCAACGTCTCATTCCCCCGCTGCTCTATGCTCACCTCACGTCATCCTTCACAACGCCCAAGACGTCGCAGTAGAGAAAGTCCAATAGTTTTAGAGTTTCGTGGCGCAGAGACCAAACGTTATGATGGTAACTGACCTAGTAGTTGACATTTGAAAGGTTGAGATTCAGAGTGGTGTAAGTCACAATTATTTAGTAGTGTCGTTGTTATTCATATTATTCACATTTTCCAAAAGAATAATCTGTGACAAATTTTTCACTCTTAACTGAATGTCTGAATTCCATTTGCGTATTGCAAGAGTGTACTGCATTTTGCATGTGATTACGAAAAAATGTTTAAGAGGAAACTATTTTAACTGACTTACACCACTAAAAATATAAGCTCCTGATTTGTCAGTTTAAATGTTTCTGTCGGAACAGTTGAATGTCTATATAGGCAGCCTGCTACAACTCAGTCTTATGGGTTTCTAGCCGTACCTTGTTTGAAAGGTCACGTATTAATTTTTCGGGTTTTGTGTTTTATTTTCATACTTATAATTAGTACAAATTTTAATTTTTGTCTTAGTAAGATTGATTTTAAATATTTATTGAGTTATGTATGATTTTTGTCGGTGTAAGATAAAAGGAAAATGCTTTAGCTGCGCTAATTAAAGGCGATTTATTTTTAATGGTCTCATGGGTTTGAATTTAGTGTTACCAGAACAAAACAAGCGAACTTGGCGCCACTCAGGTTGACTCTTACACGTTCACCTCTTGTCTCTTCGCCTCTAAGCGTAAAGCGCAAGGTTCTCAGCTGACGTTAGTTTTCCCTTCGAGGACTAACAAGAGAGGAGAAAGAGATATATGCTTCTCGGTTAGCAAACATCCTGTAGAATGTCTTCCCTCTTTCTTTATTTTCATCCTCCTCCCTTTCTGTGGCTCTGAACAGCCTTGCTTCTCTTGAGCAGCGCCGTGCGGGCTCCCGAGGAGAGAGGAAGGGCCACAGTAACTAGCCTAATATGCAGCACAATTCCTTTCTTTTGTAAACATCCTTTTTAAATATCCCGACACACCCCTCACGCACGCACGCACCGTCTCGAGCGCTGGAGTCGCTTGTGCGGCTGGAGAAAAGGAACGACGCAGAAGGACAGGAGGACATGGTGGTTGGGGAGGGGGTGGTAAATGTAAACTTCCGGGTGTCGAGGTCGGAGCTGTTTGCCTTCCAGGTCCTCTCCCCTTGTGCAGTATAAATAACCGGCAGGAATGCGTGGTAAACACCGTTGGCTCAGGAATAGTCATAGGCTATTTCGATTGCCGCTAGGGGGCCTTGGTGTCCCTCAGCAGACTCCCTTCTATATTTTTCTTCTTCATTTTCCCGCTGTTTTTACCCCTCCTCTACCCATTTTTTTCGCCTGCGTCATTGTCAGCACCGAAACTGACCCCCTCCTGTCCCTTCTTCTTTTATTGCAGTCGCGGCCGGTGTTTGGTGGGATTTGGGAGGACTCTTCTTCGAGGGAAGACGCTTCCGACGCAGTGTCGCCCACTCTTAAAACTCAGCTGGTGAGTTATTTATTCATTATTTATTATTAATGTTCCTCCCTTGAAGGCGGCTCCTACTACAGGTCGGCTCTGGGAGTCAAAAGCATTTATCACGTTGCTGTAATTAAGGACCTGTTCGATATATTTCCGCAGGGCTGTCTTCCTGTTAGCGTGGCTAGGATGAATGTACGCAATCTTTTCGAATATTTCATATTTCCGAATTCGTCCATGAAACAGCAAATAGGCCCTAGGTTATCTAATTTTTTGTACTTTTCTCTAAACTAGCAACGGAACCATTCCATGTATGCAAAACAGTACATTGCAAATATAAAATGTTCCTAAACATTATTTTAATTCCTTTTTAAACCAGGCCTAAAATAAAAATTATATACAGTGTTTTACGGGACAGGTGCATTCGATACTCTGCAGGAAAGTGCTGTAGGCCTAGACAGGTCAATTAATAGTGATATTCAGAGCAGGCGACAGCAAGTTTGTAACCACACGAGCGTATCATAGTCTACATGAGCGGCACTTGTAATTATGAACATGTACACTGAGCAGAGGCATACAGTTTACGCGTCATTACTTAGCATCAGACTAGAATTCACTGGCATATACTCACCCGAACACTCTTAGTGATATTATTTGCTCCGGAGACTTGGTAGGCCTACATTTGTGTGCCCGCATCACAGGATAGTGGCCTTATACCACTGGTTGAGAAATTCAATCAGGCGTACCACACTAACTGTCGACCAACAGAAGAAGTTTGATGAGTACACATTAACTTGGAGTCCAGTCTGCTGTTGGGTAATAATAGCACGAAAATTGCTGGTCCCTGAGGTGCCTTGGTCTCAAGGGGGAGTGCTAGACAATTGTATTGTACTTTCAGTTATTGAACCATTTATTTCAATTGTATTATCAAAATTTTCTCTTCGACAAAGCATAGGATGCAGAATCATTGCAAGAGAATGCTTGAAAGTTAACTTATAAATCTCTTGCAATGATTCTGCATGGTAAATTAATAAAATATTCCATTATTATTTTTGTCGAGCAGTTTATTAAGAATATATCCTATACTTTGTCAATGAGAAAATTTTGATAACACAAATTAAATAAATGTTGTGGTTCAAAAACTGAAAATAAAATAAAATTGTGTAACACTCGGCCACATAATTCAACGTTAAAAGCATTAATCTATGACTGTAGGTTTCTTGAAGCCAATTTGCGAAAATCAAATAATAGGAATCCTAGACAATAGTTTTAGCAAACGTTTTAAACAAAATTGTTTCCAGTGTTACTAACTTCTGTGGCACAATCTCTGACGCCGGAACCTCGTGCAATAACTGCGGCGCAAAAGAATGAGTAATTCTGGATAATTATTTTCTCATAAAGTTGGCAAATACCATTATCTAGGATTGTCATTGAGTATTTTATACATATTGGCTTCGAAAAATGCGTAGAAATCAGTTGATGCTTTCAGCGTTTATTTATCTACAACACTCTCTTAAGGTTGCCGCCTCACGGGTGCATGCATTATGTGATACCGCGGTGAAGAAAGGCTGACCATAAAGGGCGATCTAGCCACACAAATCACACCTCACATTAGCCTCTAAGTTTTTTATATCACGTAAACACCAATTTGCACTATTGGTTTTGTCTCGAGGAAGATTACCGGAGGACTTGAAATAGGTATATGCGTGTGTAACGTTCTTGTCCCTAAGCTGACAGCGCTTTCGCACGTACTACAGTTTTCAAATAAACTTCTGTCGGTCGACGCTATGCACACTACTCGGCGGTGTATTCGAAAACTGCGCCATTTGCTTGAGTGATGTCTGCTTATGAATGGAAGTCAAAGTTCGATACATTTTTGTGTTTGAAGAACATTTTCTCGCGGCCGACAGTGGCAAATATGGGTGTTTTCGAGGTAGTTTTTTTGTAATAATATATTTATATATATTTTTTGCAAATTTTCATAATGTCAGACAAAAAGTCCGCTAGGGCCATAGTAAGATGGCCCTTCAAAATACATAAGGAAAAACACTAAACAATACTACAAGTACAATGGTTACAAAAACTACACAACTTTAATTTAAAATATCAGAAAAAAAACTAAAGAACTATAGAAAGTGGTGTCTCCGAGGGAGACAACAATAACAATAATAGTAATAAAACAAACATAAAACATAAATCAGTAATAATAACACTGATGATAATAACAACAACAGTGATAATACTAATAACATAAATAATAGTAATAAGTCGTCTATTATTTGGCGCAGTAAATTCAATGTTTTTCTTCCATTACTCTGAATCTCTGAGATATTACACATAAATGCTACAATAGGCGCAGTTAAAAATTGATAATACTGAACAAAAATAATCATTTAAACTAACTAAATGAGAAAGAAAACTTACGAATATAAGTATGCGATATCAAATAACATGCGGCCAGGCATCCAAACCTACTGAGTTTGAAAATATTGATGCAGATTCTTTAAACAGGCATAGGCGCATACGGGAAACCATTATCATTGATACTGCATCATATAATGATAGAGTATCAATTAAATATCTCATAGAGCTGAGCTAGTGAGCGAGAAGACTATCCCAGTTCAGTTAATTGTGTCGTGAGGTTAGGGTGGGAGTGATGCACGTGCTGAATTGTCCTTGAGACTTCCGTACTTCTAGGACACGAACGCGCACAATGCCTCTACCCAGACAGTTTCTTTAAAGGCGCCGCCTACTTTGAGTTTTGCGCAGTAGTGGCTCTGAAGTGAAAGAGCTTTAAGAGGACGTGGTACATAATTCAACACTAAAATCATTAATCTATAACGGTAGGTTTATTGAAGCCAATTTGCGAAAAGCAAACAATAGCAATCCTAGACAATAGTTTTAGCCAACTTTTAAACAAAATTGTTTCCAGTGTTACGAACTTCTGAGTCACAATTTCTAACGCCAGAACCTCGTGCATTTAACTGCGGCGCAAGAGATCACGCGTAACGAATTAGTAATTCTGGATAAATGTTTACTCATAAAGTTGGCAAATATCATTATCTAGGATTTTCATTGTTATCCATATTGGCTTCGAAAAAAAAAACGTAGGAATCAATTGATGTTTTCAGCGTTTATTTATCTACTACGAACTCTTAAGTTAACCTTGAAGCGCCCATCAAAAGCTTCATCGCCACAACAAGCCAAGTATCGAATTACCGTGTGTGATACCCGCCGATCTACTTTTGGGACTTTAATAGGTGACCATAAAATTTTATTGGTGGAAAGTCTGCAGCAAAGTTCAATGCACGATTCTATTGAGTTTCACATACATTCGGTTAGTACATTTTAAAGTACGGCAGTCTGAATAAGGCCGGTATTATCTGTGTTGGACGGCTTAAGAACTGTTTCCCATGAGCATGGCGCCTTAACAATGGCATTCCATTCTTGTCCAAGGTGTGTTTACTTTTCATACATTGACACAATGAGCAAATACAGTACAACACATTTGAAGTATGTGGTAGGCGGCGCATTTAAGCGGTGATCCTATATTTGTATTGGACGTGATTATGTACCTCTATTGTTGTTTCGTTTGTATAGCTACTTCTGAAGGTGTTTGATGCTATTTCAGTCGCCTTTTTTTAGTTCTAACATAAACATGAGCTTTTCATTAAATCATATTTTCTTTATTTTGTCTTGCATTGTGTCACCCATTACGTAAAATAAAAAATAATGGCCCATAAGTTCGGAACCGAGTATATTCAGTTATTACATTTTGTATCACAGCATTTTGAAAATCGATTTTTTTACTGTTAAAGGGTTTCAACACAGTATTTATTGTCTACGTATATGTGTTGATTTCAAAGTACCATTCAGACATCAGTAGGGACTGCGAGTGCACCCAGGTGCACTTTGGAGTAAAACTGGCACAACCTGCGTTTGGATAATAAGCCCCAACCCCAGAGGTGGGTGCTAGGCCTCTGATTGCTCTAGGGATTTCACTAGGCGTTTGTCCTGTGTTTTGGTTGGTTGGAGGGTCCTTTTGGTCTGAACAGTGCCTGAGTGCTATGAGGGTTGTGATTGGCTGAAGTCAAGAGGGGAAGTAGGGAAAAGGAAATGGGATGGGATGAAGAGGGATGTAAATGACAGGATGTAGGGGAAATGACACTTCTGGTATGAGTAACATTTAAGCACCATGAGAGGAATTGGAGGGAGTCATGTGATTGGTCCCGCCACCCATGATGTCGTACCACATGTTTGTTTGCGAAATGTCCATAGGACATATCCCCTTTACCAGTTACCCTAAAGAAATACCCCCCACCACAGACTCGACATGTCTGCGCAACACACCACAGGCTTGTGGTACCCCTCCCTAAATAGACTTGAGACATAGCTACACTCTGTACCCCTCTCCTGGTGGCATACTCCTCCTATTCCATAGCACTTAAGGGCGCCGCCTACCCACGTGTGAGAGGCTCAAAAGCGACGGTGCAATAAGGTCGACCTTGAAGTGTGCATCAAATGCCACGTCGCCTCAACAAACCAAGCGCTGAACTAGCGTGCAAGCTTCCCGCCGAACAGTTTTTACTAGGGGACACTAAATGGTGACCATATAATTTTATTGGTGGAAAGTCTGCAGCTAATTTCAGTGCAGGACACAATCTGAGTTTCGCGTACATCTGGTTAGTATATTTTGAATTACGGAAGTCTGAAAAGGCAGTTTTTAGCCATGTTGAAGGGCTTAGAAACAGTAGTTTTAATGAGTGTGGCATCTTAACAATGAGGTTCCGACCTTGCCTGAACTTTGTTTTCTTTTCGTACGTTGGTCCAATGGGCACACATGGAATAGTTTCACAGAAAAAACCTGTTTACGAACACACTGCAATGCATTTGAAACATTGTGTAGGTGGCTGCCTTAAGGTATAGCCCCTCTACCAGAATCCCCGCTCGTGGAGCTCGTCTCGTATCCACGAGATCGGGAGGGTCCTTTCCAGGCACTTTATATTGACCTTGAGGGGCAGTTCATGGCGTCGGCTTAGCACACTGACGGGGATGCTAACTGATTCCAGTATCTAGATAGCCAGGCGGTAGTCTGTGGCTGTCTGGGGCAGGTACTGCACCTGTGGGACCAGACAGTTTTTGATTTGTCGGCTGAGCTGGTCCTTGAACAGCTCAAGGACCATCCCTTAGATACAGTCTTTCGTATGATAGAACGTAATGGGTCGCAGTGCGGGCTTTGTTGCCTGAATGCCAGGGGGCTGTTGTCCCTGCTGGTCGGATTGTCCACTCTCGGAATCCATTCGTGCGCTGTTTGGTTCTGTGACTGTCGTCCTTTTTCATTTTTGGCATCCACCATGATGCTAGGGGGGACCCAAAGGGGTGGAGCGTATAAAACGACTCAATATTACGACTAAGTAGCCTAGTTTAAAACTATACCTAAAATGGAAAAACTACTGATGAATGTAGAAAACTGACTGTCGCTGTGAAAACAGCAGCAGACAGGAAAGCTTTCAGATGTCCCACTGTGTCAAGCACTTGCTAAATTCAACAAGCCAGCTAATCTGCCTAGCCGACCTGTGGCAAGAGTTACCCGTCTACACTGTGTGTCTCCGTTGGCACGGTTACATTTCCAACACACAGATAGACTACTGCTGCTGAAAGTCTTGTAGACAGGCGACGATGTGCAACGATGTGCACACCATGGCTGCTCGAACAGAACTCAAGTATTTTCTTTCCTGAAGGGTGACTGGTGAGATCACCAGTATAAACTGGTGTCCCCCACCTTTCACTCCAACATACGTTCCAGCTCTGAGCGTGTTTCCTCGTCATTTGCACACAGATCGCGGAGGTAAGTACATGCTCTCTCTCCTCCAACACTACACACCAATTCCTTAGATTTAAAAACAAATGTTGTATTCACTGTAATAGTTTTCATTAACTTATTATTATTATTTTAGTTTTCGAAGAAATACGACAGGGAACAATAAAATAATAATGTGCACATATCAGTTAAAAATCATAATACACACTCTCCCTTAAAATAAACACATAAACATTACTCCTCAAGGATAGCTTTTCTTTATTTAGCAAGTTACAGCCACATACAGTTAACAACTTTATCGCATATACAGTTGATGTTGTTAGTGTGCAACACCACACATATCACTGTATTGGCCATGACATGTGCACGCAGTTGACATCAGTTTTCGTCATTACACACTTTCATACAAGGCGAGTTGTGGACCAAGTTCTAGATGTAACTGTTGAGTCCCCAGCAGAAATTAGGCATAGGTGCTCCATTAGAAGTCAGGTTCCAACATCATGCTAAGAATGAATGCTCCAGACGAAGTCAGGCACGCTGTAAAGTGGCTAAAGACACTCAGGCAGGCAGCTATGGTGAAGAGAGGCAAGCAGGCAAGCTCGATGTACAGAGGCAGGTAGAAAGCCTCAGTACAGAGATCCCTGCAACGTCAGTGTAGACAACCAGGTGAGTGGGCAGCCTTGGTGTAGACAGACAGGGTAGTCTCGATGTAGTCAACCTGGTCGACACCTCCGAGTAGACAGACAGGCAGGTAGACAGTCGGGCAAATGTAAGTATTTGCATATTTTTTAAAAGTATATTTTGAGCAGGAACATTATAACGACCCAATTGCAAAGTCGTAATTCCGTCCATTATTGTCTGCTACCAACAAGACTACTTTGTATATATGTTCTGTATGGATGTGTTTTGCATTAGGCACTCCAGATTTTCAATAAACTGGAGCATGTTCAGTACGTTGGCCTTTACACCTTTAGTTTTACTCGTACATTCTCCATCATGTAGGGTGTAAGCATAAGTTTAGAATGCAAACCTACAAAGGTGGTGATGTAGCCACAACACTCATCCTTCATAATGCCTGAAATGCTTTTTTATGCAATGTAAGCATTGGCGATTATCTGGTTCATAGTTCGAAGTATTAATACATGTGGCCAAATGAGGAGCAACACGAGCATACACATCGTGACAGTGTACCGCGTAATTTAAGCTGTTGGTATCGCGATACAGCAGGTGTAAGGAGGTTGAAGGAAACTTTTGATTCATAACATAGCCTATAGTAAAAATCATACAAATACAAATTGGAATGGTCGAGAACTGCAACATTGGTGTACAAAGCTTCATTTAAAGTGATATCTAACTTCTCCATTTTGATTAAAAGAAGATCATCGGCAAGGATTTGTCACCCTTTAAACATTGTACACCCAATTAGTTCTGTCACAGTTCTTTAAAGAAATGGGGTAAAAATATGCACCTTCTTTGAACATTGACACTTTACTATATGTGACTGTGACCTCAATAAACAGTGTCTTTAACGAAAATTGTCCTGCTCTTACCTGTTATTTGACTCGTAGTTTGACATATACACACCTATGAACTCTCCTACTGGGCCTACCTATAGCTGTACTAACTCCACCTCTATGTATGCACTAACTCCACCTGTATGTATGTTGTTAATAGGTGTGTATATGTGCAGTGTTTGAGCATCGTACAACAGAGTACTTGGCATAATGGAGAGGGCTCAAGCATTTGAGGGTGGCATATTGTTCGAGGAGGCGATTCTTATAGAAATAGAGTTGCTGCTGCATGGTGGTTGGGCAGACTTGGACATGGGCACTGAGAATGGACGTGGGCAATGAGAATGTAGAAGCGATGTTAGATCTGCAGATAGGCAGGTGGAACAGGCATGTTCCCCAGCAGCTTTTGCCATATCTGCCACCATCTCTGCACCAACAGCCACCATCACCATCTCCATCGCTGCCTCCATCGCCGACTCCATCGCCACCTCTGCTGGTACAGCTGCTGCCTACATCTCCACTGATGCCATCTCTGCCTTCCTCCTGGAGCGAATATACACTCGTGCCAATTAGGGAGGAGGTCGCACCTCCACCAACACCTTCGGAGGAGGACATGGCCTGTTCGGCCTCCACACCTCTGCGAGCAGGGTAATGCTAGCATCGACGCCGATGCCACCAGCAGCGATGGCATCATCATGAGATGAGAGTGGCTTTGCGATGCTGACAGGAGGCCTGCCAGGCGACCAACTCGTCCCTCCTCGGCACTATTGAAGACCAGGAAACGGAGGAACTAGAAAGCAAAGTAAGTGAATATCAGTTTTTTTAGTGTATATATTTAATGATATGTGTTTAAATAAAAAAGGAAATTATAGTAGTATAGTAATTTAGAAGTATCTGTGAGTTTTCTTTCAGTAGGGCGTGTACTTCCTATGTTTGGAATTTTAACTTGCTTCATAGACATTACCTGGTGAGAACTGTTAAGTCTATTTAAGTTAAAATGTGAGATTTTAACACAAAATACTTTTCTTAAACTTATCTTAAGAATATGGGTTAGTAAATATATTTTATGGTAGGCATTTGTTTAAATTTAACAGTTTAAATTGTTAGCACAAAGTATGCCTGATGTGAGATGACATGCATCCCACAACACTCTGGTGATTGGCATTGATGCATGCATACCGGTCTCAGTGCATATCACTGCACAGTTGTGCACCAAGTCTTAGACATGGTTGTTGAGTCAGAGGACATCAACAGATCCCCCTAGTAGGATATTCGTGACCCAGTAGATTTCCAGCACCACGTCAAGCATGGATGCTCCAGTGGAAGTCATGCATGCTGTATGTGAACGTAGAAGTCTAGCAGCCACAGCGTATAGTTACAGACAGCCTCGGTGTACAGAGGTAGGTAGACAGATCCGATGTTCACAACCAGGATTTCTCACAGGCACACAGATATTGGGGCAGACAGGCGTGAGTAATTCTCTATTTTTGTTACTTTAGCTTTGTGGAAGAATGCAAAAATAACCCCACAGCAAAGTCGTGATTCCGTCTATGTTGATGTAGCGCTTATCGTCAGATGCCAACAACGCTACTTTGGATACACTTTCTGTATAGACGCGATTGTGAGACTGAAAATTATATTGGGTGCCCTAGACCCTTGAATTTTGTATCAGGCATTCCAGATAATTATTGAGCATGAGCGTGTTCAGTACGTTACCCTTTACACCTTTAGCTTTATGCTTACATTTACTGTCCTGTACAGTGTAAGCGTAAAGTTTAGGGTACAAATCTACGAAGGTGGTGACGATGTTGCCACCCTACTCATCCTATGCTGAAACACACTTGTTTATACAAAGTAAGCTTTGGCGATTATCTGGCACATAGTTAGAAGTTTCAAAACATGTAGCCAAATGAGGATCTATGCGATCATACTCATCGAAGTCTTCTACTGGCTGTACCAATGTTAACGTTAGCCCTACCCTCCCATGTCTGTGATTGTGTTTGCCATGTATATAAGTTGAATTTGTCAGTCGGAAATAACAATCAACATTAAGTATGCTGCAATATTGACTATACTAAGATTGCGATTGGTCACCACAGTCAGTGTGCAAGTCCGACGTGCTCAACTGTAGCTGTAAATGTTTCCAATGTGTAAAGTTTATATAATACTTTAGTAAGTGGCTGCCTTAATGTTTGCTATATAAATATGTTGAAAGTTACCATTTGATTATCAATACGATGTCGTTAATTGCATTATTGAATCTGCAAAAGCAAAATATTTACTAGCGATGAAAGCCTGATTCAATCAGGATGTCATAAACGAGGAGATTTTTAAGTCCGTGGCCTCGACGGGTCTCGATAAATTGAAGCAGGCTTTCCTGGGAATCGAAGGCTAGCCTGTGGAGAAGAAAGACGTAATAGTGAGAAGTAGTCCAAGCACTTTACAATATCTCATATCAAAGAACTGTACAGATGATTGCGACATTGACTATGAGATACATAGGTGCAGAAAATAAACCTTTTTTGGGGAATCAAGAAGTCATATTTTACCAGGAGACAAGTTGTAAGTAGCTGGCACAACTATATGTTAGTCCGAAGTTATACAAATTATTATTCAAAAGGTATTCGAATGCCTACTTAGTTGATTTAACGCATGCGCAGTATTTACATAATGATCCTGATACTGGTGAATACAAATATACCGCACATCCCAAATTTATGCTAATCAGTCGGTGGTATAGCATAGAACAATGCTGTGGTTTAAAAGGAGTCCTCGAATGCAACATGGACGGTGTTGCAGCATGTCACATGTATTATTTTTTTACGCGAAACCGCTTAAATTATTCATATTATGTTTGTCAAAGAAAAAGACACACACTTGAAGCTATGTTTCTATGTTTTCAAAAATTCAGTATGCTTGTTAGAAACAAGATTTTCGGGCCTCTCAAAAATTGCTAAAAAAACATGGTTTTAAACTGTTGTAACTCCAAAAATATTACCTGAATTCGTAAAGTGCAAGGGAGAGGTATGCGTTGGTCTTTACTTCATACAACTAAAAAAATAAAATGTTGTGGTCATCGCTTAAAGTCCCGTAGGAAAAATACTACAGTGAAAACATTGCATGCCAGTTTGGCGCGCTGCGAACAGAGGCGATGTGATTCACGTCAAGTGTGGGACACTGGCTCTTATCGCTAAGCTGTTCCCACGCGTCAAAGGTGGAAATTTAACACTGGCGAAGACTCCTCTTAAACAGTGATAGAGATGTTAATTATGGTCACTGTAACAATCTCATTGAGTTCGTATATAATTTGCGACTGCTGTTAGCATATCATCAGGATCGAAACAATAGCAATGAGTCTGAAATAATTTCTATCAACGAGGAACTCAAAGAAGGTGATTTTATATAATCATGTTTATCGAAGCTATAGCCCACGAACTCCATGGATCTCGAAGAATCCATTTCCTTAGTCTTAAGATCATACATACTGCTCAGATTAAATGACTTGTTTCAAATTGATCTAGCAGATTTCAGGCCATTTGCTAGAGTGAATGAAGGCTACAATTTTATTCTGATGGTTATCGATGTGTATTGGAAGGTATTAACTATTATTTTTGCAAAACAGAAAAGGAGGCTGCCATCATCGAACGTATGATACACGTACCATAAGGAAATAATGTACAGATAATGTACAATTCGGGGGTCGTA
Organism: Medauroidea extradentata; assembly: GCA_003012365.1. NCBI lineage: Eukaryota > Metazoa > Arthropoda > Insecta > Phasmatodea > Phasmatidae > Medauroidea > Medauroidea extradentata. The sequence goes on from PNEQ01114089.1 coordinate 25,972, forward strand.
TTATTGGTGTTACTGTCTGCCACAAATAGGTAAATTTTATAATTCTTAACATCACCGAACGATTAAAGACACTCCAAAAGATGTTAAAAAATAATTCACTATTAGATACAGTCTACAGAGACTTTAAAGTGTGGACCCTGTTCGTCCCAACTTTAAAACTGGGGAATTTGTTTGTATTAATTTTAAAATTAAAACGAGAATTTGATAAGGGATTGAAAATTAAAAGGAGCTACGACATTTTACAGATTATCTCTGCGAAGGAAACAATTCTTCCATGTATTGCCTCGAGGGCATAAATGGTGAATCTATACAAGGAGGGTTTTATTCCTGAGGATTGAAGAAAGCGAAATATCTGGATCTTTAACTTGTGAAGAAGATCTTCCGCACTAAGGGTATAAAACTGATTTTATAGTGAAAAGGCCTTCCAGTCACTATTAATACATAGGTTTTGCGGAAAGACCTAATACATTTATGGCAATAATACTGCATCATCTAGGAGTGTCAGGGATGTGGCTGGCCTACTTCCAATAAATATTTACTCTGTGATATGTCACACATTGGAGGTCGTGTGAATAGGTGCACGCATGGTATAAGAGAAGAATGTATACCCGGATATGAAATGTGTACTCTTAACATGTTTCGTACTTCTTGGTTCTCTTCGGGAAGCGGGCAGATTCCAGTAATTAATCCTGCGACATGTTCGCAGATGTCAGTGGACGAGGGTTTGGACGAGTAAGGTACAACAGTACACATATTGAACTAATACCGTCCCAAGAATCACTGTCACTATCATCACTTGTCGTTTTACTTCTGTGTTTGTTACTATTTTGTGATAGAACTGAACACGAGACCACAGCATTGCCAAAACACCAGATACATGTTACCACGTAAACTTGTAAAATAATTTCTTTGGGTTACGAACGGAGTTCATTGAGGCACTTTCCGGTAATAAATGGAGATAATTTTTTTTTTGTTTTATTGTGTTGTTACCAGTAGGATATATGGATTTGAAAAAAGTTGGCTTTAATGGCTACTTAGCCATAATCTGCATACATAATGATTTATACAGATTGTCATAATATTTTATTCTATTCTAGTTTTATTTTTTTTTTTGTGGAACGAGGAACGTGGGATATTGTTGAGAACCAGGAAAATTTTCAGCCCTTCAATAATGCATCGATATATATCTTCGGATGTTGCAAATAAGTATTTGTTCCGCACTGACACTAGTTCGGTGCTCGTTCGTTTATCACAACCAGCCAATGAGAAGGAAATTCGCGTTGTCTTTTGTTAACAAGCTATAATTCAAAGAACGTTATGTTCGTGTCATTTTGCCCCACTGTGTTTCAATGTCTTGCGTGCACATGAGCAGTTCTACTTCATGGTTATTGTCTGTGTGTCTTTGTGCAAAGCCGTCTTTCATTTGACTGAGCCAATCAGAACAACGTTAACTACCACGCCATATGTCTATGATTTAGTGGTTAGAATACCAAGACGCTGGGGTGTTAAAACATCTAATCACTGGCCACGATGCAGAACCGCAGTTGTGCACATAAGACACTGACCCAAACTGGTGAAGAATTTTTTCGTGAAACCTCCTGTCCTTATTTATGTAGTATCAATAGGGATCTGAAAAATTCTCGTTTTTTCTTTCAGGCACAAGCTAGAATTCCAGCAACTGGAAGTTCGTGTTACTTTCACAATCGGTCGTTGACGTATTTGTCACTGCCGTGAAGTTGATGAGCCGATAATAATAAATTAACGAATTGTGGGCCCATTTTACTATGTCAGCGAGCAACCAACGAACAGCTGTTGTCAGCTTGATTGCACAGTTATTCTTGAAGTCTAACCTACAGGTCAGTCAACCGGCGAATTTTTCAGGTCTCTACTTAAACTATATGCTGACTGAAGAGGAGATGGCAGTGAATAGAACAAATTATAATTAATCAGTTTGTGGCTGGTGCATTAACGGCGTTGTCTGACCGGAAATATTTTGAGCGTCCGAGGCGTAACGTTGATGGAGCAATAAAGGCGAGCCATATTTCAATTACGCCAGAATAGTTACAATTGCACATAGAAAAGTGAGAACACTTAACCTAACGACAATACATCTGTGGACAACAGTTACTAACAATACAGAAGAACACTAACCGTAAACAAGAATGCTAACCAAAAACAATACAGGTCTAGGCCTAAAATAATGGCCAAAATAAAAATAAAAACTTCGGGAAAGTGTATGATCATAACAAACACAGTTACTACTTAATCTAGAATAATATTCGCATGAGTTTAAACATAGCCATACATTCTCAACTGTTTCCGACTTTATGACGTAACATTAATATTAGATTACCGGGGTTTGATTGACAGACATGTTTGTATGCGCCACGTTTAAAAGCCAGAAGTGTTGGCAAGTTTCGCAAGTTGAATGATAAACTACAGGGGTAGCGTCTTGCGATGATAGCATTTTGCAGGTCAGGGTTTAGTTAAATATACTACAGGTTGGAACGATCAATGTTAAAAGTCTGGCAGAGGGAAAATTTCTGCCTCTTGAGCGCTGGTTTCGGTAATAGGTGTAAACTGACCAGTCACAGAGAGCTTTCCTGAGTTTTAAGTTACATGATGTTGATAATTTGAAAGCCAAAATTGGCCTGTTTTTCACTTTAAAGTAAAATTAAATGAATTGTCATTTAATTTGCCAAGCCTAGCTAAATTTAATTGCACTACGGTCTCGTATTATATTATATTATATTCGTTAGCGATAGCAGCGCTACTAGCGGCAGAAAGTTTCTCTATATTAAACTCTTCCATAAAAAAACACGTCTTCTTTCCAACGTATTAACCTTAGCCAGGGTTAGAGTGCGGTGTAAACGTTTGTCGATATCCAGATACCGAGATACAGGTTCTCGTGGCTGAAGGCCAACACTAAACGAACACATCCATTTTGAATACGTTGTGGTTTCGCTGATAAATTTTCACTTAATTCGGAATCTACTACGTCACAGTAATTATGTAAAACAAACAAGAGGGTTTCTAGTCTACATATGATAGTTCATTAATTTTTCAAAGCAACCCTGCAACTAATTTTGTTTGTACGTTTTTTAAAGATAATTATTTTATTTAAAAAGCTTACTTCTATGTACAATTTTTAAGTACATTTCATAGTAGGTTACGTTGGATACCCAAATTCGGCAGATATGTAAGTTTTGAATTTTCTAATACAATTAGGCCTACAGCCAACCCAAATGGCCTGTAATTATAAACTAATAAGGTATGGCAAAAATAGAGCAGTTCCGGAATGAAAGGGCGGGTGAAAACGGATTTCCCTGAGAAAACTCGCCAAGCAACGGCATCGCCCGGCTCTATTCTTAAGGCCATTCCACACTTGAATTCAAGTCACTGAATAGCGCGACGATTCAAGAAATTTGATTAAATAAACATTGAAGTGACAACTTGGAAAGATATCACAAAATTTATAAACAATTGACGCATAAAATATATAATGTAGCAATTTTATAATTATCTGCTAACCCTGCACGATACAAAAATCCTTGGTTTAGCAATTACAAAATTTCTTATTATTTTTGTATATATTATTTAAAATAAATAATGCTCGTAGTTACTTTTAATATTGTATATTTCGAATACGGAATGCAATAAACGTGTTATTTGAATAAATATGTTAGAAAAACGACTTTCTTATTAAAAAATATTTTGATTCAAGAAAATTTCAAACAAGTTCGAAGCGAAAATCTTTGACGAAATTCACGACATTCAATAAATTGAAAGACAAAATGGCCGCGGTTATGACGTCAACATGGCATCACATGTCATTCAAGAAATGGAATTCAATAAATTTGAAAGAAAGTCAAAGCAAAATTTGAACGTGTGAAAGGGCCTTTACATGCGGTAGTCGGGTTGGACCCCGCCGGGAATCGCAACCGTGTAGCCTTGGTGAGGGGGCCGTACCTTCGACACGGTGAGTAAGAGACAAGTATGACTACAACACGAGTAACCTCCTTGTGACGTGACACACCACACGACACAAGGTCAAAGCTGACCTTGCTCCGCGTCATGTCGCTTGAGCTGGCCACACAGCTACGGTCCGTGGAAATTCTGACTCACATCATTAGCCAACGCTCTCTCCTTTTAGTGAATCAATTTTCAGCGAACAGCGTTCAGTCGTTATACGGCGTTTCTTTAACCATGTTGTGCGGTCGTGTTAGCGAAGTATCGGAGTATAGTGGCAGTGTTACCAACGCAAAGTATAAGAGAATACGATACATCCCAGCCTTCGACCGTCAAATCCGGAGTCACGATGTATTTTACGGGAATGTTAGTATGAAAAGCAATTTTTTATAAATATAGTTTTTTATTTGATCACTGTCTCAGAAAAATTTGTATTTTTATTATTTTTTATTTGTTTGAAAATGTGGATCATCGAGTACGTAAAATTTTAACAGGGCATTTAAATAATTATTGGAAGATGAATAAGAAGTTATTGAAGGTAGTTACGAAGTGTGTGTAAATGGCTTGCAAGCTGATAGTGTGGTTGTGGTGAGAGAGTTCTGCGCCCCTTAATTAACGTCGATGAGAGTGAAATGTGGTGAATGGGCAACACAACATTCACAACCGAGCTGGGATTCGAATCCAAGTCCTCTCGCACCGTAGACCGGCGCCTAATCGTCTACGCTACGAAGACTGGCTATAAGCTTATAGCCTACAAGTGTCGGATAAATGACGCATTTGATTTCTCATTTGTCTCTACGGGCGACGGTCAAGGTGAGTAACTGCGTGTTTTAACTACGGAATTGATAATAACGCTTAAATATGTTTAATGTGACGTGTAAACTGTAGGCGGACGGTAGGAAGAATGAGTAGTGTATTTATTTACTTTGTATTATTTAGATGTTCTAAAACTATGGTACGCAAGTGAGAGATTTTACGTTGGGTGAAGTTCGTTGAATTCAGTTTGATAAGCTAATTAGAATCTGGCTATAATTAAAAGAACATCTGAGCAATTTAAGACAGTCATGAGGTTTGAATATGAACCATGAATTAAAAATATGCGGTTTTTCAGGGGTTTCCTAGTTTAGAAATGTTAGGCTGCTAAATTTGATCCTACTTTCGGGGCCATACAGCGTACTGTAACAGCCAAATTCATAATTAATTACGTAAAGGCGATATCATTTAAAAATAACTGTAACAAAATTAGTTGGAGCTATATTATTACTAGAGATGGTGAAATTTCGAGAATTCAATGACCTGCATGTTAGAATCAAATATCCTATGCATACTCAAGCCCTGTCTATTCGTTTATCGTCTGATGTTCCACTGAGTAGTAGCTAGTGGACAAATGATCAGGGCTTGATTGTGCATAGGATATTTGAGAGGTCATTGAATTCGCGAAATTTCACCTTCTCTAATTATTACTTATCATCTTTGATTCTAAAATACACTTTTTTTTAGTTAATTTTGTACTTTAACATTTCTGTTTTACTGCTTCATCCATCCGTGGGGCAACTTGCCAGCGTAGCTAACCGCGTAACGTTGATTCATATTAGGGTTTTAGATATAAATGCTTTTAAAACTAAACATCGACTATCTATCAAATTGATAAAGGTGGAATTCAGTGGTGCTGCCTTGTAACCTTCCGATCTATCAGTATGTATTTCAAAGTTCCACGAGAAGTTTGTGGTCCAGGCCACTATCAACAGGCTGTTTTTAGTTCAAGTATAAGGCAAAATTCATATAATTAAGACATCGAAATCGTGAAAAAAAAATCTACTAAATAGTACAGACTAAATCACGAGAAATATCGGTACACCGTTTGAATTTGTTCGATACTTGTACTCTTTTAAACGTACATGCTAGTGTTGTCGAGTTCCATACATTAACAGGTAATTATTATACATCTGCGCAACCGAAACAGCGAAAGAATTAGCGTATACTTATAGGTCTTTTATATGAGAGATATTTTAGCCCGAGAAGTGTTGGAATAATCATCCTGTAAAGTTTTCAGCCTCCTTATTTATTTAGGAGTCATTTAATATAATTTCAATATGTTTGGCTAAAGGATGAGTTAACACAATGTCTGGGTCAAGTATACTATAAACGCATTTCAATTAGTATTTAATTTATTTTGACATTCAGTGAATTGGCGAAGTTAAGAAGAAATTGCCTTTTCTTACACTTAAGAAATTATAGCAATTCAATATACTAACGTAAACTAATTAAATAGCAGAGAGACAAATGAATAGCGTCTTACAAAATTATACAATTATTATACATTTAATCGAATATGTATTTTGGAATTTATTGATTCGTGGACATATCATTCAACACAAGTTTAATCAGCAAAACATGAGCAATGACGTATGTCCACAAACCAATGAATTCCAATTATAAACTCCCATTGCAACAAACATTAAAAAATCTCGAAAATGTATTTGATTTGTGGTTGATGATTACACTTCTAAATTGAGAAACTTAAACATAGTGAACATCACAGCCACTAACATAATTGCAGTAGCTCGCTCAGTTATAGAGCTAACTATTTAACTTTAGAAAAATACACCAAATTGCGAAAGAAAAAACGCAAGCCCTAAAACTAAACTTATTTTTTCTGTGTAGTCTGGAGTCCCTGTTTAGTGCAGTCCGGAATATTACTCCAAAAGAACCAATGGTGTATAATTACGCTAAGGGAGGCATGTGGGAGGGCGCACGTGTTTCTCGTTTAGTTCCGCCGGAAACAGGCGGTCCTAGGAAGGAGGGTTGTGAAGATTTAGGGGTTGCCATGCCCTATTTCTCAAGGGCCGCAGGCAGAAAGAACACGATGACACAGAATGTCTAAGAAGGCAGAAGCGAAACCGCCACATGTGTGGCGAGCTCAGGCCACACGAACCTCCAGTATGGCGGGGAGACAATCAGTTCCTTTTCTACCTACCCTCGATTTTCTGAATTTTGGGAAACGTGACGGACGTTTCCATTGGTCGGTGGGTTTTCCTAGGACACTTCCGTTTCCCCGCCTTCGCTTCTCATTTGTAAGGCTTCGTTCCATGTCAGTCTTGAGGGTTCGACTTATTAAGGACCGGAAAATTTCGCGTTTTTTTTTGGTACTGGTTAGAATTCAAACAAATGTACGTTAGTGCCACGTTTATAATATGCTCTTGACTCATTTGCTACCTCCTCGAGAGTTCTTAGCCAATAATGAAGAAGCACGTGACATTTTGTCAGCGAGTAGACAATGCGCAGATGTTGTCTGCTTGAGTAAACAAAAATTCTTGGAGGCTAGCCTACAGGTCAATGAACTCGCGAATTTTTCCTATCCCTACTTATAGCATATTCAGAAGTCTACTCTCGGGTGTGATACCCTACACTCTAGTACCCTCCTCATACGCTGCTGCGCGCACTTTCGCAATCAACAAGTATAATTCCTGGTCATTTCCCACGTACGTATACTACTAATTCACTACATTTTGTGGATTTCGTTAAGAAGGTTACTTTGCACCTACATGGGAAACTGTGTGACACCGGGTTAATTTCATTAATTCTGCGTGAGAATGCCAAGATAACCGCCACTATAAAGTACTGTTTATTATTAAAGTAGTGAATGGTGAAGTATTCAACAATTTGAGATTCTGCGATCCTTTACTTATCACAAAAACAATGGACCTGAAATAATCGCGGATCATTTTCGGTACGAGTTTAAATTCAACCGTCTGCAGGCTTGTGTTTCTTTCGCTATCGGTAGAGACATGCAAAATTCGCGCTATCATTTGGTAACTGATTAAACTTTACTTTCCTATACGTAACAGAGCATAATCTGCGATTCAATTGGCCACGAGCTTTTATGTGTTGTCATTTATGTGTGTTACGTCTTTACAGAGATTGGCCTCCCTACCGTGTAAGCATTCTCCGCGGCAAGTCGCGACAATATCGGCCAGCGGGAGACGTCGAACGAGCCTATTGTCACTTGGAGTCTAGTCAGCTGTCAGAAAATAACACGAATTTTGCATGTCTCTAGTTATCGGCCTACATGTCTCCTTGTCGGCTCCGAACCAATGGAAAGCAAGCGAAAAATTACAGGCATAATTATTTTCACACTACTGTGCCAACAAACAAACAGTCAATGAGCATAAGTGTTGTCTGCAGGTCAGCAAATCAGCTAGTATTTTCGGTTCATAGCAATAAAATGTGTTGCAAAACTACATGATTTATTTAACTCAAGAAGCAATATCTGTAATGGTGATGAGATAATGTTAATTTTATTAAACGACTTGATATAATTTGCCATCTCTGGGAATTAAATTAATTCCACGGACAATAAATGGTTTATGAAACTGAAGGATTCATGGTTAAACTTGACGTTACTGTATCTGATCTCTTTAAGGGCTTGTTCCCGAGTTTTTTTTTTCAGACTGGTGCCAATAACTCAAATATTTTTAACCAAAAGTTTTGAAAAAATTTGAGTCAATGTGCAATCACACGATGCATAATACAGTGGACGCGTTTTTTTTAAATAATGTACCATTCGCCAGCAAAAAAATAATTTCCTTCATTTTTGCTTATTTTCGCGACGAAAAAAGTGGTACTTTGGGTAATGAAATCTAAAAAACCGTTCAGTATAATTCTACGAAAAAATTCAGCTACAAATTATAACATATAAGTGTCAAAACTGTGCAGCGAAATTTTGATAGGAGTATTAGGTAGCAACAAAAAAAATATTTTCGAAATCAGCGCAAAGCTCCGTAACAAGGCCGGTTTGACGATACTGATTCTTCCTTGCATGACACAATTTTTAGTCCATCTAGGTTTATAAAATAGCTGTTATCTGTATTTCGTAAAATGAGAGCTAATACCATTGATAATGTGGTGATACTGTAAAAGGTATTTTACATCTTGCGTATTATTCTTCGATTATACAATATTGATTTCGTAAATCCTATTAAACCCTACGACGTTCAAAGTGCACGTCTATACACCTTGCGTGGAGTTTTAATAGGTATAAAATTTTTGAGAGGTCAACGTCTAGATTTTTTTTTAATGTTAAGTGGCCTTTGAAAAGGGGGAAAACATTTCCCTTTAGTTTGCTAACGTATCACTAGAGGCACGAGTATTTCGCGTATTAATCTGACAACATCGTAGACTTCTCAGACATATACACACACTGGCCAAAGTCTATTATCCATTGGCTTCTAACCGTAACACGTGTTACCACCACGACTTGTTTCCTTATTTATCACTGGCTTGCAGTCGTCAAATATGTGTTAAAACAGGTGCCGTCTAATCATAGAAGGAGTTATGAAGTACACAATATTGGAATTCAGCCTGACCTAGAATCAATACGCGAAATAATCTTGCCTTTACTTATCACTTATAGATAGAGCCACGATTTTATGGCGAAAAGATTTTTGCAACATTTGGTTTCGATGCGTCATGTGCACACCTGCAGCTCTGCTATATCGTCTGTGATTGGATGATTTTACTCTCACTGGCCTTGACAAATTATAGACGTACAGACTCACAATAATCTTATTCTGATTGGTGCAGTCAAATGAGAAATGTGTCTGAATATAGACACGCTGCCAATAACCTTGAAACAGAACTGCCAATGTGCACGAGAGACACTGAAACAAAGTGGGGCAAAAATCTTTTCGCGACAAAATCGTGGCCCTACTTATAGATATGACCACGATTTTGCCGCGAAAAGATTTTTGCCCCACTTTGTTTCAGTGCCTCAAGTGCACATCTGCAGCTATGCTTAGTGGTTATTGGCAGCGTGTCTTTGTTCAGACACGTTTCCCATTTGACTGCACCAATCCGAGTAAGATTATTTTGACTTCGTACGTCTGTAATTTGCCAAGGCAAGTGAGAGTAAAATAATCCAATCACAGACGATGTAACAGAGTTGCATATATTCACATGACGCATTGAAACCAAATGTTGCAAATATATTTTCGCCATAAAGTCGTAGCCCTACTTACAGAACCACTTTCCATACAGCTATAGACCAAAATATAGTAGTTCTATAGACACGATAGTAGTGTAAGGCCGTACATTAATCCCCACTGAAGTGTTGGCATCAGTAAACTTATGTTATTGCTAGAGGCATGAGTATTTCGTGGATTTATTCTAGATCAGGTTGAACATCAAGATGGTACATATTACACTGACACTTCTATGACTGGGCGGAAACGGTTCTGACGCACTTTAGATGATTACAAGCCAGAAGTAAACAAGAAAATAATTCGTGGAAATCGCGTACTACCCGCTTGCACGGAAATAGTGACCTGAATGAAACATTCGTGTTTTCATATGGGCACAAGGTAAAATCCAAACAACACTTAAGTTCGTTGTAACTTCGCAATTGGCTCTAGACTGATTTGACACCTCCTGGAATACGTTGAGGCTACAATAAAGAACCAGGTAAACGCAGTCTCAGTGGTGTGCTATCGCTAGAGCCAGTGATTTTTGGTGAAAAGAATTCTGCAACAATGTGTTCCAATGCCTTATGTGCACATTTGCTTCTCTGCTTCATGGTCAGTGATTGGAAGTTTTTAACTTTCGGCGTCTCGGAGGCCAACCTGCAAATCACGGACGTGTGGTGTCGTTGTGGTTGGTGCAGTAGTTATATTCTACCAATAACTACGAAGCAGCGTTGCGGATGTGCACGTAAGGCATTGAAACAAGTTGTTGCGGAATCCTTTTCACCAAAAATTATTGGCTCTAGCTATCGCTCTTGGCCAGTGGGTAGAGGGTCTGCCCGAGCGCAGGTGTTCTTGGAGGCTATGCCTAGAGGGCAGTGAACCCACGAATTTTTCCTGTCTCTAGCTATCGCTCTTGGCCAGTGGGTAGAGGGTCTGCCCGAGTGCAGGTGTTCTTGGAGGCTATGCCTAGAGGGCAGTGAACCCACGAATTTTTCCTGTCTCTAGCTATCGCTCTTGACCAGTGGGTAGAGGGTCTGCCCGAGTGCAGGTGTTCTTGGAGGCTATGCCTAGAGGGCAGTGAACCCACGAATTTTTCCTGTCTCTAGCTATCGCTCTTGACCAGTGGGTAGAGGGTCTGCCCGAGTGCAGGTGTTCTTGGAGGCTATGCCTAGAGGGCAGTGAACCCACGAATTTTTCCGGTATATAATTATAAGTAGAAATGATGGTAAGTTATATCGAGAAAATGTTTTGCGCCAACATACCCTTGAAAACGTTGTAGTTAATTTCAACACATTTGAGTGGGTGATGTGCGTCTGACACAACGTAACTGTCTACAGACCAATAACAGGTATCACATATTACAATACCGGGAATCTTGTTGGCTCAGTCAAATAGGACAACAGGTCCACCTACAAGTGAAAGACAGTAATCTTCTGGCTAGTTGAACGTGCGTTGGAAGCACAGCAAACAGCCAAGTTTTCCCGCGATAAACCATTATCTCTAGTTATAAGCTAATGGATGATCAACAGTGGGCAGTGCATGAATAGGACTGAGAAATTTAAGCTACTGCCAGATGAATCCGCGATATACTTGTGCCTGTAGCTATTGTTCGAAATATTACGGTAAACGCAGTTCGACGATTAGCTTACATATCTGTCCAAAGCCTTGCGCATATGCACGTACAACTGTGATTTTTTTTTCACTCCCTGCCCTGTTTGAGTTATACGCGCAATATATCTCTAGTCTACCGTCCATTTAAAATTAATTTTTAACAGCTTCAATGTTTTTTTTTTTTTTGCTTTTTCTTAACATTCTTCCGTAGTATCTCATGTAAACGTTTATGCATGTAGTATTTTTTTTTTAATTGAGATAAAAGTCTTACAGATTTTTCTCTTTATGCTGGCTAAAACTTTATCGTTGAAAAAGAAATCATGTTTGGTCGTAAGTTGTTGCCAGGGAGGGCACAATTTATGGTTGAGCGCTAGTTGACGCTACAGCCACTGACATGCTGGTATGTAGGTGCCGCTTATTACTGACTGGTCACAACACAATAAGTAGCCAGTAGATATTTCATGGTCATTGGTATACGGCAGCACGATCACACGAGTGTACAGTTCTCGGAAACTTGTGCCCTCCCTGGCAACCACCCTCGAGCCGCCACTGATGTTTGGGTTTTATATGTGCCAAATGATATTTCTCAGGAGTAAGCAGTAGTATTGTTCCCCCGCAATTAAAAATAAATTTGTGAACACTTAATAAACATATATTTTAGATATTTTTAAATATTGTGAAGTTTTACTACTGGGACCGCGGTGGTGTAGTGGTATGGCAAGACCACTTGCCTCCCGCAAATGCGATCTGGGTTCGATTGCTGGCGGGGTCGGTCCCCGGATTTTCACTCGTGGAAATCGTGCCGGACGACGCCGCTGGTCGGCGGGTTTTCTCGGAGATCTTCCGTTTCCCACGTCCTTCTCGTTCCAGCGTCTCTCCACTTTTGGGCCTCATTCCACGTCATTATTCGAGGCAAGCAGATGCGTACAGACGCCCAGCCGCAGTTCTGCACCCGAGGTGAGATGCTTTCGGATATCCCCACACCATATTTAGTAATTTATTTTTACTATTATTATTTTGTTTATTTTTTTACTGTAGCCTCCAAACTAAATAGCCCTAGCTAGTCAGGTGCTTCTGTTAAGAGATGCAAGGTTGAATATCTGAGCTTCTGTTTCAGTGGAAAGCCACGTTGTCATAAACACGCTACGACTAGGAACAGGAAAATTTCCCGAATTCAATGACCTGGCATTTTCAGGCCCCGTCTATTCGTTCATTGTCTGCTGTTCCAATGAGCAGCAGATAATTGGCAAATGGTCGGGGCTTGAGTAAGTACCGAACAATAGATTCTAACATGAAGGTCATTGAATTCGCGAAATTTACCTGTCCCTACCTATGACGCTTGGGATATGAGCGAGAACCTACTACTGTAAAGTTCAGAGATTGCCAATCATAACGAACTTCATACCGTAAACGCCATGTATCCATATTGAAGGGGAGGGGCAGACAGACGTGACTTGTGACCACTTGTTTTTTCTGTTAAAAGAATTATCGCGCGCGACTGCCAAGTCGTCTGTTCAAGTTTTTACGTATTCATTTATTCACGGCCAAATTCAGTTATAGGGTTGAGATAATGAGTTATCGCGGGAAAATTTGACTGTTTGCTGGTATTCAATGTACGCTGAACTTACCAAAAGGTTCTTGGCTTTCACGTTCACGTGGAGCTGTTACACTGCTTGATTAAGTTAATGATAATCACGCTGTTGTAATATTTTATGTTTTAAGTAGAGCCGCGATTTTATGGCGAAAAGATTTTTGCAACATTTGGTTTCGATGCGTCATGTGCACATCTGTGGCTCTGCTACATCGTCTGTGGTTGGATGATTTTATTCTCACTTTCCTTGGCAAATTATAGACGTACAGACTCACAATAATCTTATTCTGATTGGTGCAGTAAAATGAGAAACGTGTCTGAACAAAGACACGCTGCCAATAACCTGGAAACAGAACTGCCGATGTGCACGTGAGTCACTGAAACAAAGAGGGGCAAAAATCTTTTCGCGACAAAATCGTGGCCCTAGTTATAAGTCTGCAGACAGCTACGTTGTGTCAGACATATATCACATTTTGCAAGAAACTACAGTGTATTCAAGGATATGTTGGCACACAACATTTTCGCGATATTCCAGCCTCTAGCTATAGGCTTCTTTACAATCGGTACGCACTTATACATACAAAGAATGATTTAACATTACAGTTACAAAAACACTTACATTTATTTTAAGTAAACCTAGCCTACAAAATAACGATTAATTAACAATGTATAAACTTTTCAACAAACACAGTTAAACGTATATTTAAATACCCCGTTTCAGTTAATTCGTAAAAAGAAAGACTTTATATTTTCCCCTGAACTCTGAGAAGTATTTATACACGGAGAGAACGTTCGTTTATCTGATTAGTGAACCCAAGACCCTACCACATTGTTTCTGTGGACGAATATTCTGAACGTTATTTTTCACAAACCCACGATGATTACAGTAAGTAGGCTATGCGACTTAAAAGTGCTACGGTTGTAGTCTGCAGGGCGAGAGGCTGCCAAGTCGAATCCACTTCTTGTAAAGGCGATAGTTTACTTGGTCGACAATCTTGAATAACCCTACCACTACCTCGTTAATTTCCGTTGGTTTCTTGGAGCGGAGGGATTGAAATAATACTTCGCAAGGAATGTAGAGAAATGTAATTTATACATAGTTATTTTTACTGTTAAAGAGTTATACTGGTTTCTGCGTAGTCCTCTTTATTTTGAAACGACAAATGGGCCGACCTTTATCGAGTCTGAGAAAGGGGCCTAGTTTTCTAGCATTGCGGCGGCCTACTCTATCGCAACGGATGTTGCGGTTATAACAGGAACAGCCAGAAACTTTTGAATGGGTGTTTTATCTCCAGTTCTAACCATTAAGAATGCCTGAAAGATTCTCGTGGTGTACAGACTCAAAATTGGCGCGTTAAAAATGTCACAATGGTGTATGTATAAATAAAAAAAATTAGTGCATACGTGTTCAACTAGACGCCATGTTCTGTTGCGGTGTTTGATTGCAACAGTAAGAGCAAGAATAAGGTTTTACACGAAGTTAATTATGTTCGGCGTGGATCAGTCACCTTTCACGATACGTCTAGCGGACGAGATCCGTTCTCTTAACTGACATGAGAAAACTATTAATACAGAAGTAAAAATATAAGGAAAAAATTTTGAGCTGATGATTTTATGTGTTTTTAAGACTGAAAATACGTATTTGTTCACAGTTTTCAGGGCATTAAAAAAAACAGTCTAAAATATCTTATAGTAAAATGGGCAGCGCTCTGTTGGAAATAAAATAAAATAAAACCTCAGTTGTAGCGTATATGTATAGGTTCGGCAGGTTACTTGTCCCATTGAATAATATAACATGAAACATACTGTCCATCGCCTGAATGTGACATGCCATTGTAATTCCTAAGTAAGAAAACGGCAACAGAAATGTATAGCTAGAGATGATGGTTTATCGCGGGAAAATTTGACTGTTTGCTGCTGGATTTCAACGCACGTTCAGCTTACCAAAATATTGCTGGCTTTCGCTTGAACTTGAAGCTGTTATACCTTATTTGACTAATCCAATAAGAATCCCGCCATTGTAATATTTGATGCCTGTTATTGGTCTGCAGACAGCTACGTCGTGTCAGGTGTGTATCACCCAGTCATACACGTTTGAAGAAACTACGGCGTTTTCAAGGGTATGCTGGCACGAAACATTTTCGCGATACATCATCCTCTTTAGCCGTCATCTCTATATATAGCGTGTTTTAACTCATGTTGCTGACGTAATCAGAGGTGGACAGTGCAGGGTATGTTGGTGTTTGCTTCTTACTGTATCTGACTGCTTCCTGGTTTTCCCATTAGCCAGTGAAACTCACTTGCTCGTCTGATTACGTCTTAAATATACGTTAAAAGTGCAACTGCGATGCTTTTATTGTAACGCAAGGTAAGTAGAATTGATATTACGGTAACAATTTTAACACGTTTCTTCTCAGAATTTCATAAGAGCAAAAAATAAAATAATTCAAAATGGCGACTGATTCCGAGCCTTAAGCGTAAAATATCGCAATTCACTGCAACACATATAAGTGCAAATGAGGGAGAGGCCCTTGACGTATTAAACATCGTGTACGACTGACTGTATTCGCTACACAACTCTAGACTTGGGCCTTGTGTTTGATTGGCCGCTGGGTGCTACGTATGATTACCTATTGGCAGGGACCTGAAAAATCCGCCTTTATTTTAACCACAAGCATTAATCGGCAACTGTAGGTTTCTTGAAGCCGATTTGCGAGAAGTAAACAATAGCAATCCTAGACAATAGCTTTAGCCAACGTTTTAAACAAAATTGTTTCCAGTGTTACGAACTTCTGAGGCACAATCGCTGACGCCGGAACCTCGTGCATTTAACTGCGACGCAAGAGATCACGCGTAACGAATTAGTAATTCTGGATAAATATTTACTCATAAAGTTGGTATATACAATTATCTAGGATTGTCATAGAGTGTTTTATCCATATTGGATTTGGAAAAGCGTAGAAATCAATTAATGTTTTCAGTGTTAGTTTATCTAACACGCACTCGTAAGTTCGGGTCACGTATTTGATACTGCCTAGACACTAAATCAATTATAAAGAAGCAACTTAAGATCTCTGTACTGCAGACGAAAGATGCCATGTTTGAGGTACGAAAACATGTAGGCGGTTAGAGCCAGACTGGATCGTGCGTCAAAATTCGCGTCGCATTTATGTTTGGGCGCGAAAACGGCGTGCAGTGTTTGGATCGTTGCCTTTTTTCTAAGGGAATTTAAGCGGTGACCCTACATTTTATTTACGGAACGTGCGTAGTTTAGTCCAGCGGACGCTTATCTATTTTTGTTATACGACACCACTTGGTATTTTTTACGTGGCAGCAGACTGGAAAAGCAGTTTTTTAGCAATTTTGTGGTGCTCCGAAGCCACGTTTACAATAGTGGTGTCTCGGAAAACTGAACAGAGAAGCATATTTAATTTTTTTTAAGTATTTAAAATATACAGACCACTCACTTTAAAAACAAATCTTTCTTGTAACATACTGTGACGTTGTTCAAGCACCAGTTTGTCTTGGGCCGTATTGGCCGTATTTAGCCTCATTGAATTTTATTACTTTTCGCTTTTTTTTTTTTTTTTGGAATTTATGAACAAAAATGTTAAATATTCGATTATACCTCAAATTCTATTTACATTTCGCTACAGTGCAGACTTTGACATTTATCCTTTGACTTATAATTACGCCGCAATATATGTGACAAATTCTTTTATATTCATAATTTGCCCGACAAATTGCGACCTAACTATACATTACTAGCTCTATTGCCACGCTTGTGTTGTAGCTGAAGGTAAACAGAACTTGCGTTAAATTCGCAGATTTAACATTTTTCTTCTCAGAATTTCAAAAAAGCAAAAAAATAATAAAATTCAATATGGCGACTGAAACCGAGTCTTATGAGTTAGTGGACCTGGTCCGTGAGTCTGGGTGTAGCGTGGTACGGAAAGTTTTTTCATGTATAACTAGAGGTACGTAAATTTCGCAGATACATTCCAGGTCAGGTTGAACGCCAATTATGTATAC
>PNEQ01114089.1:43234-73799 GCA_003012365.1 Medauroidea extradentata
TGACTTGCTGGCGGCTGTTACGAAACGCGTTTGACTACTGCAAGCCAGTAGTAAATAAGGAAATAATGCGAAGTGCTATCGCTTGCTACCTGCTTGTACGGTTATAAGCCAATAGATAATCGATTGTGGCCAGTGGGTGTATAGGACTGACAAGTCTAGGCTGCTGCCAGATGAATCCGCGAAATTGACGTACCTCTATGTATAACTATTAAAAATGTTTCCAATGAGTTTACCTACGAAAAGAAGACACATCAAACTGTGTCCTGTGACTTTAAAAATACTGTCTGCTAATTAAAAACGTGATTACCAAGATCCTCAAAAGTGCCAAAAATGATTTTTTTTACATTGCTATAGCTGAGAAAGTATCAACCGTAATCGGAAAACTAAATCATAGAAACTTGCATTGGACTTTACCACATACTTTCCACAAATAAAATAACAGGGTCATCGCTTGAAGTCCCATTGAAAAACGGTTTCAACGAAAACACTGCACGCTAGTTTAGTCCTCTGCGCCTAGAGGCGATGTTGTGTTTGACGGACGTGTTGTATTCGACTTATGGCCGTCCCAGTTTCCGTGCCTCAAACGTAAAAAAAAGCTAGCGTCTAATAACTCTTAATGCTTGCCCAATCATGTGCTACCCCGTTGCAGCGAGCAGCCAATGAGCAGTTGTTTTCTTACTTTGAGGACACGGACAAGTATTCTTGGAGACGGTAGAGACCAGAAAAATTCGCAAATTTTTTAGGACACAAGCCACGTTTCAAGCAACTGCAAGTTCGTGTCACTGCAGCAATTGGTAGAGATGGTGACAACTCGCTAGAATGTATTCTGCCAGCGTATTCTGCAAATCAGTGTAGCGTCCTGCGTCATGTATTATTGGCCGGCGGTTGTATGGCACAGTCTAGTTGTTGACAGACGAATCACAGACATCCAGTAGTAGCGGAAAAGAATTGCCATTGGCCCAGTCAAATAGGAACTCGCCAGCAACAAAATAAAAGTGTCAGAAATTAATATATTACATTGAAGGCTAACAAACTGTCAACTTTTCCCGCGATAAATCACCTTCTCTAGCAATTTGTCGTTGACTTATCTGAACCCTCATATGGTGCTAAGCAAATATTACAGAAGCTGCTGAATGCAGGCCAAATAGTGGTGTTACCTCGTCAGTGAACAGCCGACGAGTAGTTCAGGATAAAATGAGCACAACTTAGAATTTTCTGTTAGGTATTATATCTCTATATTTACTATTTTACATACAAAAACTTCCACATAACTAAACACTAGGGTAAACATTTCACAACTTTCAAAATGTTACTTGTGTAACCCCAGTAAATACATTTATTTGATCATTATAAGTATTGGGAAGTGAGCAGTTTAAAATTATCCCCCTATTCTTGAGTTCACGTATATTATTGGAAGCTAGCCTACAGGTTAATGAACCCACGAATTTTTCTAGTCTCAACCTGTTGGCCAGGCTTCATTCTTACGTGATCGTCTGCAGCTGCTGGTCGGCGGAAACTGCCGGTTCGTGAGGGTCGGGTTTAGGTATTCTGTGTAGCTGGTGTTTATGCAGAATCATAATAAGCTCATATTCGAAAGGTTGATTGAATTTACGTCACGGCATGCTGCAGTAGTATTCGCAAGAGTACAGCAAATATAAATTATTGAAATTAATTCTGGAAGTAAAACAGGGGGTTATGAGGTGCCTACCTGTATATGCTCTGAGCGTCGAAGCTAGGGTCATAAGGACGACCTTGACCCGTACGTCAAACGCAACATCACCGCTACGCACCACGTACTGGACTATCGGGCATTATCTCCGTCGAACAGTTTTTATGTGACTTTAGAGGCTTATGTACTGGGCGCATGAAGTGTTGTAGGTCTATAACGTATCACATCTATTTATTTTGAAGCCAAACGATTAAACGTATTTCCATTACTTTTATCTAAGAAAAGAACATTTGCTTAGAAGTATGATTATAAAACTTAAAAATATCCAGCAAACTTATTTTATATCACTTTAAGGCCCTTCAAAATAGCCAAATACGGAGTTCTTTTGGACTGCTGTAACTCAAAAAATACCATTTGGGTTAGTAAAACACAAGTTTATAAGCATGTTGTGATATTTACTACATACTATCCACAAGTAAAAGTTGTTTTTTAAATTCTTGTGGAATTTCAAGTTTTGCAAAGACAATATTAAATATTTTTTTTATATCTAATAAGTAGGAAACCCTGATTTTTGTAAAAATAATTTTGCACCAACTTATTTTAGCATCTTGCGTACACATCTGCAGCTCTGCGTCATGCTCAGTGATTGTATGTTTTAACTCTGACACGTCTTAGGGTTCATCCAACCTGCACATCGCAGACATGTTATGTCGCTGTAACCTTGTTATGATTGGTGCAGTCAAATGACTCAAAGACACGCTGCCAATAACTAACAGCACGGCTGTAGATGCGCATATGAGGTCTAAACAAGATGGTGCAAGTTTATTTTCGCAAAAAAACAAGTGTTTCAGAAGTTATTATTAGTATTTTTACCGAGCGAGATCGCTCAGCTGCAAACGTTGTAATCGCTTTCGGGAAGACCCAGGTTCGATTCTCGACCCCAGCCATCCTGACTTATGTTTCCCTAATTCGCTCCCGGTCATGGCAGATTGCGTTCCCAGTTATTGTCGTCGTTTAAAGTTTTATTTAATCGTCTCTAATGACCTCGCAGGCGACGAGATGTAAAGCCGACTTACCTTCAACATTATATTTACAATACACGATGGAGTGTACGAAAAAATGACATTCTGATTGGCATACTATCGACTCAGCACTCCACAGGGCAAAGTGCCAGCCAGTAATGAATAATGTACAGAATAATTACCACGACCAACGTAATAGACACTGTCGTTGGAACAAAGCGCACTACGAAGTGGGCATTCAGACACCAATGACAGCTGGCATTACTTACAAACAGTTAACTCCGGACGAATAAAGAAAGCGGTACACCGTAACTCACACTGTATTATTAAAATGAGCGGTACAGACACGAATGCAAAGAAACGTCTCCCTCGGAAAGAAAGCGTATAGTTCGTGTAACATCGGCTCTTCCCGGCAACCGGCCGGAAGTAGAAGTTCAGGCCGGTGCTGGCGGGGTCACTGACCGAGAACTTCGGTAGGTCGGAGTTTCGGAAAAAAAAGTTCCGTTACTTCCGGGCGGATAAAAAAGAAGAACGTCTTGTCTTTGAAAACACGCGTTAAAATATTTGTCTGATAAAAAGGCAAACAAACATGCATGCAGCGCCGTAGGGATAAAAAAAAAATAAAAACATTAATGTATGTTTTTTTCTGGGGTTTTTTAAGCATTTAAGTCTGCTGATAAGCGTTAAACGTTACGCGTAAGGTCACAAACATATTTGTTTCCTTATTTTTCTGTCCTGAACAGTGATGCGTAAAACTGATACCAATATAACAAAATACGGCGTTGTACACATACAAGCAATCGTTAACGGTCCCGTGCGCTGTAAAACCTTTAATTTTATTATGAATTGTATTTGTTAAAGTAAACTAGTGTAAATATTACAAAGTTAATTATCAAAAGCCAGCACTTTTTTCCGTACTGAATTTGTGAACGTCGTCCAGAAGACATACTAATATATCAAAATATTTAATCTGCTGTCACAATTTTTTTTTTTACTTGTTTGACGACAGAGATAAAAAAAACAGACATGGGTAACCAACTAGAACAGCTATGGTGGCAACGGCGATTTCTTCTGCACGTGCGGGTTGTGTTAGTCAGCTGCGGCGATGGAGATGTCATCAAGACATTCAACGATTCTTCATCTAATTATAAAACAATAGGCTATTCTTGCTCAGGTTATGTACCACAGAGGTGAAACTCGGTCGCGTTTAGGGAAGCGATATTAGATCCGACTATACTCTACGAGCATGTTGCATTAACTTTCCAGAAGGCATCATCAGAGCCGGTGTTTGTTGGTGAAAATAATTCTGCATCACTTTGTTTCAATACCATACGTGCACATCTGCAACTTTGATTCATTGTTGTTGGCAGAATGTAGGCGTGGCTCATTTGACTGGGCCAATCATAACAAGGTTACTGCGACACGTCTGTGATTAGTAGGGATCTGCGAAATTCTCGTTATTGTGTGGTAACAGACTAGACTTAGCAGTCCTATATATACAGTATTACAATATGAGATGACACTGGCCGTATCTTCTATGTGATGTTAGCTACAAGGTTGGTCAATCAAACGAGCAACTTTTAATTATTGGACAGATGCATTTTACCCGGTAGGCCACGGTATTTTTGGCCGATGGGGGAAGTTGGACGAGTATATAACCATTTGGAGTCTAGCCTGGTGGCAACACTGTAAAAAAATTTCCTAAAAGGTTTAGGAAGTAATTAACCTAAACACAGTATGGGGCACTTACTATACTTCCTCCTTTTAAATATGCAAACCTTTACACTGTTAAAATTCAAGTCTGATAACTGAAGTATACATTTCACTGTTTAATAAAAAAGTTTGGGAGTGCTACCATTGATGTCTGGGAAACAATTCTATCATTCCTACTTTCTTAGTGCTCCTGTACCTACGTGTGGCAAATTTAGTAACTATTTTATAGAGTGAAGAAATAACGCGAATTTTGCATGTCTCTAATGATTAGCGGTTAGAAGCCTCAAGACGATGTGAGTTAAAAACATCCAACCACTGAACAAGCGGCAGAGCTACAGGTGTCCACATAAGACATAGAAGCCAGTTGGTGCAGACTTCTTTTCACCAACAATTACTGGCTCTAGGCAACATCAAGCTGAGCGTTCTCCTGTTACTCACGTAGATGTGAGTGGACAATCGGTAACTGACCTCTAGTACGATACTGGCTTGAGAATACACCTGTCTCTTCAAGTCTTAATTGTTACACAGACAACTCCGACTTGTGTATGGTGTTATAAACTGACCTGTTGGTCGTTTTACTCACATGTGTACATACACATCTGCTGTCGTACTAAATTGTTGCAGTTTCAGTGTCTTGTAAGCAGTGGCGAAGCGTTAAGTGTTCTAGGGCTATAGCGGTGCTTAGCAGTGACTGTACGGAACACTCAGTTGCCTGTGGAACAATTTGACTGGTAGGGACAGGTACACTCCTCAGCCAGTAGCATGCAAGAAGCGAGGAACTAGTTCTCAGTAATATACCTAGGTCTCAGCAACACAACTGTTGCCTGCTCAATGTGTACAGTCGGGTCTCATACTACTTACCTTGGAACACATCCACGCTTCGCCACTGCTTGCATGCACATCTGCAGCTATGCTAAGCTCAGTGATTGGATCACTAACCCTACGTCATGTGTCGTCTTGGGGTTATATCCGCGAACAACAGACGAGTGGTGTCGCAGTTAACCTTGTTATGATTGGCACAGTCAAATGTAAAACGACTCTGTACAAATACACCCAGCCAATAACCATACAGTATATGTGCGCGTGTGCACGTAAGGCTCTGAAACAAAGACAAAGTGATGCAAAATTATTTTCGCCAAAACTTCCTGTTCCTGCAATGTAAAAAAACTTCCTAAAATGTTTCGAAAGTAATTAACCTAAACTCAGTATGGGACGTCCGCCTTGTAAATATGCAAACCTTTACAATTGTTACAATACAAGTCTGGTAACTTCAGTATACATTTGACTGTTTTATAGAAAAAAGTTCATTAGTGCTACCATGCATGTCTGCACTCTAAATCTGAATTAGTGAATGTTCACTGATTCACTCGTATGGCTGGAGCAGTTTCAACTATTTGAATCCTTTAAGAGTGCCAACATCACACAAGTGAGTAAGTGAATATCCACAGTTTTTTCCAGTTGTTTTCAAAGATCAGTTTTCACATATTGAATCAGTGAAAAATTACTGGAAAATCTGTGGACATTCACTAATAAACTTGTGGAATGTTAGCACTCTTTATCGGAATCAATTAATAGTCACCGATTTCACAGTAATTTCTCACTGATTCAATTTTTCGAAACTATTCCATCCATCGACGTGAATCAGTAAATATGCACTAATTCAGATTTAGAGTGTGGAAAACAGTTCTACCGTACCTACTTTCTTACTTCTCCTATATGCACGTGTGGTAAATTTACAAAATATTTTTTTAGAGTGCAGCCTGATGTATTGAAACAAAAATCAAGATTCCCTACAGTCATAGCTAAGCACCGGTTCCTTTGGATCACAGCCACACTTCGCCATTGATGTATCATTTTTCGGAAAGAACACTATCTCGAGGAATATTACTGTTTTGCTATAAAACTACTTTTGACTTAAATGTAACAGTTTTTGTATGTTATTAAATAAGTGACGGTTTGTGGGTTGTTGCCGGGTAGAGCTGCAGTCGACGTGAACTGTACCGGAGTTATGAGTCAGTTGACACTGACGCGCTGGTATGCAAGTGCCGGTTATTAGTGAGTTCACAGAGGAATCAGTAGTTAGCAGATCATTCAGGTTATTCGTAGCGGCCGGGAGTTTTCGCGAAAACATTTTTACACCGCTGTGTGTCTTACGTGCATATCTGCAACTGTATTTCGTGGTTACTGACAGCGCGTCATTTCTGCAGATGAGTCATACGTATTTGACTCCGGCAATCAGAGCAAGGTTCAGCGACACCACACGTCTGTGAGCGGCTAGAAGGCCCAAGAGGTTGAGAGACAATCATTGGCCACGAATCAGAACTTCAAGTGTGCTTGTATGAATAGAGCCAATGGTTTTTGGCGAAAAGAATTTTGCAACAACTTGTTTCAGTGGACACATGCAAATCTGCTCCATGGTTATTGGCAGAACATATTAGCGCAGAGGCGTGGCTCATTTGACTGTGCCAATCAGGACAATTTTACTGTGGCAGCACACGTCTGTGATTTGCGGGCAGAACCCCAGTTAGAAACATCCAACCAATGATTATGAAGTAGAAAAATAGACGTGTACATAAGGCACTAAACCAAATTACTGTAAAATTATTTTCATTAAAATTTACTGGCTCTACGTATGACATTGGTATAAGTTGGCGTAAAAGTTTTTTTGCGACAACTGTCAGTCCCTAGTAATGGGTCTACGGCGCGTCCATCAGGAGTGTACAATTCTGAGTCAGAACTAACTTACTAGGTATATATCTGCAACCCTGCCTGGCTACAACTCAGCGGCCGGCACTTGGAGTAAATACAAGGAAGATCTTTGGGAAATAAGTTACTGAAAGATTCCTCATAGAACTACAAACGTTTTCCTTGCCAAGCGTACTATTGGGCAAAAGAAGCAGATAGTTCAACAATAATGGTAATGATTATTTTTGCATCTGGGTCTCCGATAATTGTAGTTATAAACGTAAAATAATTTTTACAGCGATATGAAACTGATTACCCTGATGTCAACAACGCCAAAGAGTTCTTCGTGTATTTGGTTTGGGTTTATTAAGTACCCTTTCGTTGCAAATATACTTCCCTGCATTATTAAAAAAAAAAAAAAAAAAAAAAAAAAAAAAAAAAAAAAAAAAAAAAAAAAAAAAAAAAAAAAAAAAAAAAAAAAAAAAAAAAAAAAAAAAAAAAAAAAAAAAAAAAAAAAAAAAAAAAAAAAAAAAAAACACTTCTTATATTTTAATAGAGAGATAAATATTGGAAATACTTATTTCATACAATTAAAGTGACATACATTCGCTAGTAAGTTTCCTACAATTCTGCCGTATAGATGTGTTGACTATTATGTAGATAACCCGTATTCATAAATTCGAATGTGACACTCATCTCCCTACATTTAATATTTAATTTGGCAGTGTGAAAATGAGGAAGGTATTACCACCCTATACAATTTCCAGTCATACGAGTTTTTTCGAGAGTAAATTCTTGATATTATCAAAGTACCTTGTCTATTAAACGCAACTTCACAGTGCTATTACTGCACATCTGAACACTGTAAAAATATACTGTCTAAATAGAGTGAGAAGTTTTCTCCCATACACAAAATGGAACTCTTACCATATAGTTTCTAAATAGATAAACTGATAAGCATTGTCTATAGACATGTATGGTAACATCAGTATTATTCATATATATTTCACTGTTTCCTAAGGTAACTTATGTATGGGATATAATTTTCCAATACCTGCTTTCTTAACACCTCAGTACATCAGTGTGACAAATTTACAATGTAGTAACTTCAAACTGCATTTAACTATTTTATAAAAAATAAGTTTAAAATCACTACAATGAATTTATTGGGAACCGTTTCACCAAATCTACTTTTTTAACATGCCTATTTCTTCTGCGAAGTAAATTTAAAATATTTTCATGTAATTTCCTGTATCAAAACATGTGCAATGGTTTCAATTTACTTGCCATTAAATTTAATATGGTGGCTTCTTTTTTAATGTCTTGAAATAGCCCATATAATTGATTAATCAAGTGTGTGCATTAATTTAATCTGGAAAAATTACTACTATAATTTTTAAAGAAATTTAGCATTATTAAGTGTATTGGATAGTAAGTAACAGTCAAATGCAACTGTACAAAATTAGTTTATTTGCCTACTGTTAAAAAATATAACCATCTTAGAGACTTATATACTTCAAATTTGAGTGGTCTGGTTTATAGATGTAATAACATCACTGATATCGATGGATTTAATAATTATTCATTTAGACATTTTATTAGGTAGCCTATATTTTGTAAAGACTGTATATATTATTTAACATCTGGGCAAATTATTTTTTTGGCAATAACTAGTTAAACGCTTATTTTGCCCTCTTTGTGTTTAAATACGAAGGCACAACAGAACAATGCTTCTACAATGAGAAATATTTATCAATACTGGCTGCATATTTGTTGCTCGATAGCCTACAGGTATCTTAAAACGCATTTACTGACCAGAAATTAAAATGAATGGTAAAATTTCTCTTCTTGATTTTAATAGTAAGAAAAATTCAGATGTTTTACAGCACAATAATAGTCTATGTAGTTACGTGCATGTTCCATACTAAAAACATTTTATTCAAATACCTTTCCAAAAGCTAAAGTTACATGTATTTTAAAGCCTGTATGTAATTCAAGTATATAGGATAGTTTATACACATAGTCAAGACTGCGTGGGAAGCTCAAAACATACGCCTGTGACAATCTCAAAAATATATTTGGTTGCCTAGATTGAAAATACTGCCTTACTTACGTTTTTTTCTTCTGGACGTGGAGTAATTTTTTTTTTTTTTTTTTTTTTGTAATTCAGGGAGATGTTAGATTCCAGAATATTTTCATAATACTCTTCCATTCAAAATATCACGTGACTTCAAAATCGCAATTTCGGTCACTTTATTTCGGTATGTCTTGGTATACTAACCGTTTGGAAATTTATTTGTCATTTGCAAATAAAATTGTTAAAAGGAAGAATGTATTCATACACTAATTGTAATTGTTCTATTGAACTAACAGTGGTTAAATACATTTAAAAAATGTGCTGTTCTCAATTTAAGACAAGTGGTTTTGCTAGCCTACAGGAAAATTTTTAACTTACTCTATTCAAATTTATGACAAAAAGTAGTGTGGGCAACACATGGGAAACTAGCAAAATTAAGTATATTTATCACTTGATTTTTTTTTTTTCGTTCTGTAGATATTAACATGTGTTTGCTGATGATTGTATTTGTTTTGCATTTAGTTTTTAACGAACCTCTATTTATTGAAAACTTTCGGAAGTCGTTTTTGATTCCCGATGCAAGTACGCAGTTGACTTATAATGGTTGAGGACGACAGCAGGTGTACCATCCACGGAATGGTAGCGTTCACCTTCACAATAACATTCCTGAACAGAGAGGTCCGAAGGTCACAAAGTGTGACAAAAAACTGGACGGGACATGAATGAAGAGTTTCCAAGTGCGCAGCACACAAAAGAGAGCGTTTGGTCGCAGCGTATTGGTTTCTTGTCGTGCTACGTGAAACAGAACATGGATGGAGAAAAAACAAAAAAATCAATTACATCGAAAAAAATTGTTTAGTAAGTTTTCGAGTTAAATAAAATAAATACATATATAATTTGGGTTGCATGGCATTCGTGAAGCCTCTAGATCGGAAGCGCGGCAATCCGCCATTTTGAAATCCCCCTTGGATGGACTGGGAGAACTTCCCCTCCAGCCTGCCCTTTCTCCTACCGCGGTCAAACTGGAAATAAATTTCCCCTCGAGTGCCCCTCCGTGCTTCCCCTCCTGCCGCTCTTCCAGTCTTATCAAGCTTGCATACAAACACTCTCCCAGGCTTGCCTTCCCCTCCAAGCCAATATCGAGCTACTATGCAACCTGAAACTATCGGTCGCGTATCACATTACTGCATGAAATCTAATAAAATAACTCATATTTCTGGAAAAAAATTAACGTAAATGCAGTTATATGGCAAAATCAGCCGATTTCAGTAGTTTAACTTGTTGTTAATTGATTCCTATTAGAGTAATTTAGGAAAATATGGTCACAATACTGTTGAGTAAAATTTACTTTTTAACTATTGAAACCTATTATTTTTTGCACTTATGCAATGTGCTTATAATCTAAAATTGTATTTTAATTAATAATATATACAATTACGACACACAATTTAATATTTTCGAATTAAATCTTGTAATAATATATGAATGAGTGAAATAACATAGTTTCTTGAGCTAAAAAAAATCTGTTTAGAGTTTAGGCAGACATTTTTCAATAAATAAATACATGGTATTCTTTGAAGTGGTGTTTTTTATAGCTTATTTAATTTTTAATGAACATTATTTCATTAAAACAGCTGTGTTCACCTTTGTAATAAATTATGACAACTAACACTTCATCTCAAGCATATTTTGCTCACAAATTGATGCCTACAGCTTGAGCTTAAAATTTTTCATAATGATTAATTGCATACGTATTTTACAAACTCAGTTTTATGTGTTTGAATCCTGAAATAAATCCAACAATTAGGCCTATTCAATCTTTAGGGTAAGATTATATATTTTATGAATTTAAAGTACAAAACTGTACATTCTACAATAAATATAGCATATTATAAGTTTTTAATGCATAATAAAACGTGATGTGGTGATAACTAACTGCCATAGTACATTTAAAATTAATATACTTAATAGCTGGCTGAGCCTTAAACATATGGTGCGAAAAATTTTGGTTTTCATTTATTTAAAACATGTTATCTTCGTTTCCAGCAATAATTAACAAACTGAAAACTGAAAACTTTGAAAATTAATATTCTATTACCTGAAGCCCAGTGGAATTATAGTTTTAGATTAACAGTTAGACTACATGTAATTTACTACATACATAACCTATCCTACTACATTTAGTGAAACAGTACATTAACCACTGGGCTATTTAGAATTTTTTTTAGCAAATAATGATTTTAAATTGGCATAATCTCTTTAATTTTCGTAGTTGTAAAATGTATCAGAGAGAAAATTTATTATTTTCTTGAGCAGAGGACCATGTGTAGGCAAGAATGTAACTTTAACACTAAAAATTAGTTTAAATTTGGGTACACAATAGAAATTTTAGTATAATTTGCTACTTTCGTTAGTAATATAGTTCATAGTTCACTTATAAGCAGGCAAATCGTGTTTTATCTCACTTTTAAGCAATCTTGCTTTTTACTATCATTGCTTGATTCTTGCATAACATTTGATGAACACTTTGATGTCACACAAAAATAATGAAGCAAAGAAGTTCAGTTTTCTTTTCAAAATAAATCAAACTGCCTAAATGATCTATATAAGTTACATGCCATGTCGAATGAAGAAATAATAAATAATGTTTAAAAATCTGTAATCTAATCATCAACTCAAAAGTCTTTTTCGTTTCATAAATTTTGGCGAACTGTTGTGAATAAATACTTGAACGTTATGTATAATTACTTAAAGATTCAAGAAATTTATACATGTTTTAGTATTCCCTTAATTTTTTAAATTATTTCACAGATATCACTGATCCACAAAAATGGTATAGAGATTGATCATACACAAATAAGTTTATCACACATCAGATTATATAGTATATGTATTTTTCTGTTTTAAAAAATAACTAGCATTTTTATATCAGTATATTTAAGTGAATACGCATACCTAAGGCTCAGCAGAATAAACGCAGACACATCTTAATGGGCTGAGCCGATGGAAATTTTTGTCGGACTCATATAATGAATCATTTCAAAATATTCTCATTGTAATTTATTGTATTCCCTAGCTGACGTTTCAAAATTATCAATGCAACCATATGTATGTTTAAAAAAAACTAATTTCTTATAAAAGTTATTCAATTTTCTTCAGTAGTAAAATAGCTCACCAAGATCGAGTCGAAGCTGCAGTAAGTAGCCTGTGTAGGACGGTCACACTCATGTTTTTAAACATATTGCTGGGGATGAACAGCGTACAGAGATATCCGGGCCTAACTGTTATCTTATCAAAACATGTTTCCGAGGAACTCGACTCCATAACGTTAAGGCTCCTACAGCTGCCCAAAAGCTGTACACTGTAAAATATTTTTGAACTATTTACAAAGAAGTTTCTTGAGAACCCTGTTTTCCAAAAGACTACTCTACATAAACACAATATTTTTCTCGTAAAATGCACATTTTGGAACGAATAAGTTAACGGTTGAGGATTCTTGTGTCAACAGGGTTCTCAATAATCTTGTTTGTTCGAGTACAAATTTTCCTTTACATTGTACTTATACGATCTGTTATTTTAAAAACTAATATGTCAGAAGGTTTAAAAAAAATTTACTTACACTGATGTCCTCAAGATAAAAACCCCAGTATAAGGTTGGCTGTAATAACTGTTTTTAATGAGTTGGTCACTTATGTTTGAATAATGATACGATACATTAAAAGAAATGAGACATCAATAAAATATTTTAGACTGAACTGTAAAAAATAATCTTGTATTGGAGTCGTGGCTGAAAGAAACAAGCCAGTTTCCACATGGCATGTAGGTTTCCAATATTTTTTTTTTGTAAAGTACTTTTATTTTACTGTGTTGGATGGAATTTTTGCCAAGCTGGTTGCCTAGTGTTAGGTTTATTACAATATAAATATCTGTTGTTCATAGAAAAGGGTAGTAAGTAAGTGGAACATTCTTTTCACAGTGTCCATGTTCAGAGAAAACAATAGAGTAAGAATCATCAATAAGAATTTTATGTAGACATAAATACGAACAGAACTAATATTTCTAGTGCTGATTGTAAATTTGCCTATTATTAGTATTACTGTTACTATCTGTTAGTACTGATGCATAAGTCTTGTTCATAAACAAAACCCCTTTTTCCATTCTAACTTCCATCCGTTCTTTCAGCAGAACAACTTCCACGATCAGCTCAAACAGCAGAACATTAGTGTTTTTATCCGAAAATCTGATAGGGAAGAAAATCCGAATTCAGGCGGGGGAAAGTAAATTTTACAGAGATGACAAACTGTACAGTATCATCAATAATCATCTACATTTGCTGTAATTCGTGTTCTAAACACACACATTGAAATAGCAAATCAATATTCTTATTGGGAGAAACTCCGTATAAACTCCTGTCTCATATTTCTCCTAACATGAGCTCACAGTGACGTAAATATTGATCCTACAATAGACAATTTAGTTAATTTTTCAGATCTAATTGTTTTTCTGCAAAACAGATTCTGCAATGAGGACAAATTTATCAATCCTAAGAAATCTTTAGGTGTTTGATAACAGGTTTGATTGTTGTAGAAATAACATAACGTTACCTATGTTACTATTGTTTTTATTTAAAACAGATCTGTGGTTTCTATTACTACAAAAATACATTTGTTCCTCAGAGAACTCTAAAATTTTAGAATGCAACTTCATATTTTGTTCGCATCCAACTTACGGACACCAAGTCGGTCAACAAATGGTTCAGAGCTCACATTAATGTCGGTATGTCTGCAGCCGTTGTTCCCGTAGGCTTGCGACGTAACAACCAAATCACACAACGGTATGGAAATGGTCACATGCTTCCTAGTGAAGTGTAATTTTTCACCCATACGCATTATGTCAGATTTGCCATTATTTGGCCAGTAAATGTTCAGACATTAAGCCATGTTCCCGCGTGGAAGTCTAAGAACAATCATTGACGATGACACTCTTGAACGAAGAAGTTCGTGTATTTATGGTACCGTAAAGTGAGGATACTTCGCACCGCTGTGGGTAACTTTGCACCGTTAGATTTAATTCATTCTATGTTGGAATTCCAGGATAATAGTCATTCTAAAGTATTATTTATTATTAAAGCTATGAATGGCGAGTCTTCAACAATTTGCGACTCTGCAAACCTTCACTTACAACACAAATTTGTAGTGTAAAGTAAGGCAACGTAAGCCCGCTTTACAGTAGCTGCCACATACTAAGTTATACCTATAGTTGTCGTATGAGAAGTTCCATGAATCAACCCACGCTGTCTGAACTCCGAGTGTAAAGACGTCAGGGTTTCCTGCAGCAGGCTGCAGAACTTCTCTTCAAAGTTCTCGAGTACTGCCATATAGGGGTGTCCGTCTTCTGTGACCTTGTGATAACATGTGGAATGAGGAACGGGAGAGAAAAAAGGGGTATGATGAATTTAAAAACGAGAGAAACGGGAGAGAAAAAAGGGTATGATGGAGAGAGAACGAGAGGAATGGAGGAGAAAAAATTATGACGGTGAGAGAACGAAAGAAATGGGAGAGAAATGAGGGTATAGTGGAGAGAGAACGGTAGTTAAAAAAAACTAATTCAACAGTATCTTCGGCAGATATTGATTCTGCTGTAGTTTGTCGTAAGGACACGAGCGTGAGGGACGTAAAGTATCACTATGGAGTATGTCCAAGCAAGTAAATCCAGTCATGCACTCCCATTGCACAGTTCTTTCAAAAAAGTGTCACTAATACGTCAACTGTAAGAACAGCCCTAGGTAACAGGTGTTGCCAACTTTATAATCGAAACTTTTGCAACATGCTGTGACCCATTCGTTCGTTGTAAACTTCTGCGCTGGATTCAAATGTACGAGATTTCAACGGAATAGATTACCTTATATCCCAGAAATACGTCACTCGGGCACAACTGTTGAAATATATTTTTATTTAGGCCTATATTTATTTCGAGAAACCTGCCATTGTAGAGTTATGTAGCATATTTACTACTGGAATATCAAACCAATCACATTACAGTGAGAAGCCGCTAAAAATTTTTTTGATTCTTCTTATGGGTAGTCTTGATGCTATGGATAAGAATCGAACCATCGTCAATTTGGTCGCCTTGTCACTCATTACGTAGGTCGATAAAGCCTCTAGTGGGACAGATTTATGGACGACGCAATTAAATTATCGAGTTGAATTACTCTCTTTAGCATTACCAAGGATAAATTGTTCCTGTGTTATTGGGATGGGATGTAGACATCCAGTATTTTTTTTTTTTTTTCAAACCACGCTGAGAGTACGTGACATATACGTCCTCTTGTTCGTGTTGGTATTCGTGACGAAGAGTTTCTCGCGATGACTTGAAAAATGTAATCTTGTAATTCAACACATCTGTTATCTTAGGAGATATGATGGTCTTACTACAAACTAATAACTTTAATCAGTGGATTTCTACATGCAACTAATACATCTTCTAATCCTTTTTTGCCTTCAAAATGAGCCCTTTTTTATTCACCACGGTTTGATTGATATTTCCTTACGTGAAATTACTACTTTACTCCAATTACACACTCAGGGTGTAAAGTGTGAGCTTACGTGCCTTAAAAAACCCTTTTATACTCCTGGATTCAATTTTTTTCCTTTTTAAACTTTCTTAACGTTTAAACTGCCATAATTGCTCGTCACACCCTCTCGAAAATCCAAGAGGCCACTTCGGTTTGATTTTCCTTTTCACAGCATTGAAATTCCCGCCATGAACAGTTGATTATTTGTTATCTAACATTTGCCCCATACACTGAGTTTTATTGTAAATTTATCAGTTTTCGAACGGCTACCGCGTATTAGTGAAGTTCTAACTAACTCATCGAACACTGAATAAAACCGCTACATGTAATTAATTGGGCATTTGTGTCCAAATCACTACAATTAGGCAACTCATTTGTTCAGAATCAGTAATGAGAGTACGACTATACGTACTGTTTGTGATACTTAACATTTGGACGTTAAATAGTCAGATGGTTTACTTTCAGTGGTAGCTTACGCCTGAAGTTTTCCCGCATTTGGAACCAAAGGTATCTCAGAGCATTGTCGTAACGAGCCAGAAAATAAAGCACATGGTTTTCCATGACTAAACGAAATGAAACTCACCTTTTCCGGGCGTTTATCTGACGTACGAGAAGAAGGTACTATACGAGGATTGTTGGGAAGATGCGGTGTGATCGTCTTCAGGTATAACACGCATTTGTTTCCGGTATTCTTCAAAAATAATATTTTTTAGTACAGTAGCACGGTAAATAATATTTTTGTACTTTTAATGATGTGTACTTCTTAGGAAACTAAGTGCATATATGATTTTGCAAAAAAAATTACAAATGAATCAGTGAAATGTTTGCAATAGTTTCTAACTAGCGGTTACAGTATGAATGAAAAAAAAAATAATTTTTGTATGTATGTTTTATGTATAGTGTCCTAAAAATTATTTTAGCTACTAGTTAGCAGATAACGTATTGTATAACTTGATAAATGTTTAACTATGGTTAACTTATATCCATCAGTTCTAGTAAGGAGGGACCTTCTAATGTGACAAGAAAGAGTGAACAAAAGTACAGTATGTATGTACTTGGCGTTTGCACGCTGCAGGTTGTGGTGTAATATGGCTAACACCAAACAACTACGCTTCTTTGAGCGTAGAAACAGGGGTGGACAAAGCGCGCCGTGGCTTCCTGCTATCACCTTCAGCTAGACAAGATGCGTGCCTTTCCGTGGCTGAAAATGTAAAAAATTTTTAGGAACACTCAAAGACTAGAGTTTACTACGTGTTCCTAACACCATACTCGGATAGGGTCATGCCCGTTTTTCAACCCTAGGCTTTTCTCAGGAAAAAAAAAATATATATATATCAAAGGGACAAATAAAATCTTTTTTGGTAACCAGATTATGTTTGTGTTATTTGTGCTAGCCTCAACTTCATGCTAGAAGGCTTCACTTCTGAATAAAAACGTATTATTAATGTCTAAAATCAGTTTGCAATGTTCAAAATTTGCGTGAGATTCTAATCCAAAACCATCGTTGAAAACATCGCCGTTTCACGCTGACCAAAAAATCTTCACTCTCTCAAACCCAAAACCTCTCATCTACTGTAAATTTGTCAAGTTTATCGACCTGTTGTGCTGAGTTCGTCTGTGTACTTGAGGATCGCGAGATTTTATATTGCAACCACCAACAATGAACAATATCAATCCCAATTTTACCTTGTAAAACGTAGGAATTCTTCCAATAAGCCTTGGAGAGGGAGAGGGGGAGGAAGGAGGGAGAAAATATTAATTTTCAAAAAACGTCATTGTCATTTTACACTTTGGATGTGATCGTCTACATCAGTCATTGGTAAAATTCGGTCCGCGAGCCAAGTGCGGCCCTTCGGGCTAGTCAATTCGGCCCGCGACTTGGCTTTGAATAGCCCCTACAGTTACACTTAGTACAAATTGTATTTTCTGTGCTGTTAAATTGGATTAACGGTTTCACATTCAAATTATCTGGCCCTCCCCTTAAAAAGTTTGCACATATCTGGTCTACATTTTTCCATGCTACGCAAGTAAACCAATGTCATTCTGAAATGTAAATATGGGAAAATGTGGGAAATAACGAGGGGGTGGGGTGTTTCTTCAGTAGGTTACCCCCCCCCCCATCGCGGTTGTGATGTCCCTCCGCACGTATGCTGGAAAAAAAAAATCTGTAAATTCATGGTCACTTTCACAATTGGCTCGTTATTTATTTAACACCTGGAAGACATTGACCCATTAATAGAGTTTTCTAGGTTATCTCCCGTTCCCCTTGCCCTTTTATTACAACGCTGCTCCCCTCAGCAGCGCTGAAGACTTAGATGTTAGCGCTGACCAAAATTTCTCTCTCACTCACAAATGGACAGTTGCTGTCTGCTTGAGTGTCCAGATATTCTTGGAGGTTAACGTACAAACTACACTATAAATAAAAAAAATTTGTAAAATTTACAAATTTTTTTTGTGAAATCATTAGTTTATATAGTTACAAAGGTAAACTTTGTAATGCTACGAAGGAATCCTTTGTACCTGTATACGGACGGTTCCTGCACTGTAAATATTTTTGTAAAATATGACAAGGCACTTCATTATAGTTGTACAAACTTTTGTGAATGTTGAAAAAATTTTCTTGTAAAATTAATAGTTTATAACGTTGAAATTATATTTTTGGCAAAAATAAAAACTTACAAAAAAAATGTGTAGTCTAGCAAAATCATAGGTTTGCCGGAAATTACTTATGCAAAGACAACAACCTTTGGAAAGCAATTTTTTTGAATAATGTGAATATTTATATTAATTGCGTGCTTTAAAAGAAATAATTATTACTGAACAGTACGTTAAATATATACAAATAAATAAAGATTAAGTAGTACATAAGTCATAGTGGTCTAGGGGTAAGATGCGTGGGAAGCTAAGCGCGGAGAGAGTAGTACGGAACTCAGCACATTCACGTTTTGTGTTATTTTCAAAATAATTTTATGTAAACGTCCTCCATTCAAAAGTTATTTAATAAATAAGTTCAGTGTTAGTTATGACGTAACTTACAATAACAATTAAAAATTATTTTTTCCTTATTGAAAGTACAACTACAGGGCTATTCCCTGTAATTTTACAAACATATACTTTGTATTTTATTACATGGACAACCACTGTAGTTTTACAAGGAATTTCTTTGGCAAATGGGTTTCCAAAGAGTTTCTTTGTAAAAGTACAAACATTTTTTTTACAGCGTAGCCACCAAAAACACCTCTGTACCCAAGCAGATAGCAACTACGCATTTGCTTGCTCGCTAACACAGTGATGCCAGAGGCTCGAGTATTTCGCGTATTGATTCTAGGTCAGGTTGAACGACAACAACGTATACTTCTCTGCCATCACTGTGATCGGACAACAGTTGTTCTAATACACATTTGACGACTGCAAACCAGTAATAAATAAGGAAATAACTCGTGGTGAAATCGCGTGGTACCCGCATGCACGGTTAGAAGCCAATGAACAATCGACAATGCCCAGTTAGTGTATAGGACTGAGAAGTCTAGGCTGTTGCCAGATGAATACGTGAAATAATCGTGCCTCTATGCACATTAACTCCAGGATTCATTGTGATTATCAATACCACTTTTTTTTAAAGAAACACAGTGAAATATGCTTAAAAATTGCAGAAACATATTTCCATGAATTTATGGAAAGTTACGGTCAAACATCCGTAAACTAGCAATACGCACAAATTTCCGTAAACAAAAAATACGGAAGCCACTTCCGTAAAATTACAGTACTTTTCTGTAAATATTTCCATGAATTTACGGAAATTTTTAACGGTGTACTTATGAAGTAAGAACTTGCATATTTCGTGTTACTGTACAACTGACAGGACTCCAAGCTGCAAGTTACTGGTTACTATGTGCTCATCTGACTTCTGCTGATGGCCGACAGTTTGTGAGGCGCGTCTGAAAAACTTTTTTTTGCCAGTGATATTAATTTAACAGCGAATTGGGCACTACCCTGTAATGCGGGCACACAAATACGAACACTGAAACAATTGTATAGTTGCAGGTACCATACTTGTGTTACAATAGGGACAACAAAACAGTTTGGTTGTCGGTACTAATTCGGACAGTTCCGTCCACAATCTATTTTGTAGAAGAAACAAAGAGCCTTGTTGTTTTTACACACCAGGTGGTAACGTCTACAAAACAGACTGTTGAAGGAACTGTCCAGAGTAGTACTGACAACCAAACCGTTTTGTTGTCCCTATTTTAACACAAGTATGGTACCTGCAACTATACTGATTTTTTAGTGAAGACTTGGAGCCAATAACCTCACGAGTTTGTTTGGGTGGGTATAGGCCAGTAAATTCTAGCCTGTCGCCAGATAATAACGCGAAGTTTGCATGTCACTAAAGTGAAGCTTGAACCATTTTATTAACATACAAAACTGAGACTGTTTGTTTTTTATTCGCTGAAAGTTCACAAAAATAGTGAGTCAGTGAGAGATTTTGGTCAGCGCTCAACATCGATGTCTTTAGCGCTGGTGAGGGGTGACATGAGGTGAGTATGGAGCAGCGCCGGAATGAAAGGGCTGGGGAAACGGGAGATCCCCGAGAAAACCCGCCGACCAGCGGCATCGTCCGGCACGATTCCCACATGCGAAAATCCGGGGACCGACCTCGCCGAGAATCAAAGCCGGATCGCCTTGGTGGGAGGCGAATGGACCATTTTTTAAAATCATCCTTCCTTTACAGCTTTATTATTTGACAATTCCCCAATTGTGACAGTTGTTGGTGACTCTTACAATTGAAATGACTCTAACGGACAAACACCAATTTTACACCAAGCCAGACCTGGGAATCGAACCCAGAACGCCTCTTATCTAAGTCGGTCGCTCAACCAACTGAGCTACGCGGAGGTCGGCCCCATTCGGCCACCGCGGCCGCCCTCAGAGAATAGACTCCAAGAAATAAACAAAAGGATAAACCATTATTAGCTACTGTCAACAAAAGTATTTCGCCTCTGCATGCATATTATTCCGAGAAAATAATAAGCAAAATCAGAAATGCGCGTGTCTTGAAACGGACGAATAACAAAACAAACTACGTTGAAAAGTGCGGCAAAACTGAACAGTAACAAAACACTCGAACACGTTGACAGGAATAGATAGGGGTAGGCTATACGCAAACGACACAGCCAAGATAAAACATGCGAATCCGGTAAGCTTTCTTAGAAATATAACAGATGCGATGTTTCGGGAACTGGTATCTGAGGAAGACCTTAGAATTGCTTGCGTGTTACGTATTTCTTGGTAACAGCTGATACTGACTTGTCGTTTTTGTATATTTATTGGTGTCATCTTGTTTTGTTATATTATAAGGATTTTCAGTGACTGAGCAACATTACATAGCAATGTCCATAAAGTTGGCCCAGTTTGTCATACACTTCCTGCAGTGTAATATTCGTTCAAGTATCATGAATACATGTTTGCCGTATACCGTGATTATGCTCCCAAATTTGATAAGAAATAGGTGTGAACTAGTGTGTCTGCAACCGAACTGCGAGTTTATAAATTCCGTGACAAACTATGTCATGATGCAGTGAAAAATGAATTTTGATATCTGTAATTTGCAGGTACCACGTTTCGTTTAAAAGTAATTTAATTATGGCCAACGAATCGTTTGTAAAATTTTAAGTGATTAGAAAATATTGTCGTTAAACCGGTTAAATACTAATTAAGAAAAGTCGAGTATGATTTCGATCAGTTTATAAATATTACGAAGTCTTGAAAAGGTTTGTGGCATATTATCTACTAGATGCTCTTATGTCTCCAGGGAAGATGACACAGTACATAAATTAATAGACTACTAAAAACTGGTATCGTTGTTTGATCGAATTTAAAAGTCTGCATTAAACACGTGATACCGAAATTTTGTAATTTCTGATTCGATGTAAGACATTGCGCTAAAATATTGCGTTGGTTTGACAAAAAAAATCTATACTGACTTGCCTTTCAAAACTTGTGAAATTGCGATAAAAGTTTTCAACGTTAATTTATTTACGCCTGACCAGGTGCAAACTGAAGTTTATTCACACACTTCCCAACAAGCATGGATGCTGATGTTTGCTTAGGAAAGTCATTCAAATAACGTAATATATAATAAGTTCAGGGCCACCACTAATCATTAAAGCATATTTTCGGAGTACCGAAAAAAAAATTGGTTTTGCGGTCCTTTTTAGCCTGTTTTCCTCTAGGAACGATGGGTTAATGAGATCTCACGTCTGTCTGTGTGTCCCCCACTAATGATTTTTGAACCCATGGGCAAACTAGGCGCTTAAAAACTTAGTAACCTGACTTGACTTATGTGAATTCCATAATATGACATGTGAGAAAAAAAAATATTTTTTTCGAATTTCATCGAACTTGGTACATATATACTTGACTTTTGTGTATGTCACTCATACTATATTAACTTTCGAACCATTATAATTATATATTGTTATAATAACATGACAGTTATAAGGGAATATTTTTCCGTATTTCATCAAACTTGGTACACGTATGCTATGTATGATACTTTTTGTGTATTTTTTTATCCTATCCTCATATTTTCACAATAGCGGTCATTTATATGTTATAGTATGACATCCAAGGAAATTTTCGGAATTTCATCAGACTTGGCATATGTAGACTAGAAAGTTGAATTGATGTTCCTGTATTTTATTTATCCAGTGTTCGTATATTCATAATGGTGGTCGTTGGTATAGCCTTTTTTTTTTGCCTTGTTTGACATCTGAGGAAACATTCTTACTGAATTTCATTAATATTGGTTCAGATAACTTACACTATTCAGTAAGTTGACTTGACGACGTTGGGGTACGTCAGGATGCAGTGCAGTGTGGGTGGCGAGGAGTCCTGAGGGCGTGACGTGGACGCCGCCCCCGACACCGACGCCGCCACCACCACACAATCCTCGGCGCGAGGAGAGACAGCGTCGAAGAAGTTGGAGACGTCGGTGTTTTGTGCAGTGGCTTCATTCCACTGCCAACTTGTTGGAGGTAATTGAAAGCGACGATGACGAATTTTAATGTGTGTGTGTATGCTTTTTTTAATGTGTTTAATGTAAATTTTTTAAAATATATATTGTGTTCAAAACGGCATTCTTCTTTTATTGGTGAGTACCTGTGCATTACAACTGTTTTTAATACAGTTTAATAAAATGTGTTTGAAATATGTTTGTTAAATTGTATTTAAAAAAAAATACTGTTTAATAAATATATTTTTCTCTGAATGTGTACACAATAAATATTTCTTCTGTTTATGTTTTATTAAACTGTATTTCTTAAATACAGTTTAATAAAATGTGTTTGAAATATGTTTGTTAAATTGTATTTTTTTTTAAATACTGTTTAATAAATATATTTTTCTCTGAACACATACACACAATAAATATTTCACCTGTTAGTTGTTGCGAAGGCAACCAGTAATGCAGTTACATACCAAGTACAATTTCTACTAAGTTTAGTTTGACAAGGAAATCCAGCAATGAAAGTGATTGTATTTTATTT
The DNA here is from genome assembly GCA_003012365.1 of Medauroidea extradentata. Taxonomy (NCBI): domain Eukaryota; kingdom Metazoa; phylum Arthropoda; class Insecta; order Phasmatodea; family Phasmatidae; genus Medauroidea; species Medauroidea extradentata. Next base: position 66,522 of record PNEQ01114089.1, read on the forward strand.
ATTTCACAATATAATACAATAATCAACCTTTGAAGAGAAGTTGCTACTGAGAAGATTGATATAAATTTACGTAACAACATATCTTATAAAAATAATAGCATACATTTACACATGAGTTGGAACACAGTAATAACCTCTCTCTTGGATAATAATAATAATACATGGTCACTCGCTCTCTCTTAGAACACAAGTCTGTGAATACAAAACTCGCGCAATGCCTGTGCTTTGCATTCAGTACAGCGATACCTTTTGAAACACTTGTGAAGCTTAAGTTGATACATGTCTATAAGTTTGCGGAAACTAATATATGGAAATTGTTCTTTCACGTCTACAATTTTAAAAACAGGTTCACATATACTTTGCAAAATCTTTGTCTTGGTACGACCCAAAAGATATACTGTAATGTCTTCAAATAATACATTGTCTATAACTTTACCGAGAGATTCGTAACAAATAGTACCAGCACTCCACTTAATGTCGTGAATTTCGTAAGGTTTGCATTCTGAATTTTTTTCTGGGTATCTGAGTCTAACACTATCCAGTTCCAGGGAGGCTGGAAGGAAAAAATACTTGTTGAGTAATCTGTATCAACATTACTTATGCCAATTACTTTAATAATTAAAAGGATTGGGATAGTTATCAAATCCTTGAATGCAAGCAAACATTTTCTCGACACAGAATGACATACCTTACTGATGCAAGTTTTTTTTTCTCGTCATAGGGATACTTGGAACACAGGACGTCTTGTACTCACAACGATAGTATGCAGATACTTGGATCGCAGGGTGTCTTGTATACAAGCCCGTTGGGTAATGATGTTGTATGACTATAGCCGGTGCAGGATTCGAACCACTGGTACGTAGTCTGGTGTTCGTATCTTCTTAACTCGAAGCTGATTTTGTCGCCAACTCGGGTAGGCCACACATCTGTGAACTCGTCTTCTATGCTCAAGTCGTCCACTGATGTTGGAAGATTGGAGATTGGTGTTAGATTGGCGATCGGACAGCGTGAACTCCCGCAACCGTCAATTTTTTTTTAAAAACAGTTGTTAAATTTCAATAACCGAACAAATGACGTTCTCCGTTGCAGGTCTGAAATTGGGTGTCGCCAATATGCGGTTTATAAATTACCCAACGATGACAGATTTATATATATTCGTACTTATCTGCTTTATCCGGTCTAAATTTAACTAGATTCAAATTTGAAAATTCTTTACGCATAACAGCAGGAGTGTTGTCTTACCCGAGTCGCAGAGCAAACTGACGAGAGATGATACTTACTTGTTACTAGTATGGTGTGATGATACCATCATGAGTGGAGGGAGAGAAGGGGGAAGAGCCACCCTACTTCTTACTTGCCACTGCTGCTACTTCGCCCAAGTCCAGTGGGAAGTTGTCGAGGTGGTAAAGTACAACATCCTCTCTTGTAGTCGGTAGTGGCGTCGTAGGTATCATGGCGGCAACAGCGCAAGGACTCCCACAGCAGTCAATATATTCTTGGCAATGTTCGCACATGCCCGGATTATGGACTAGTAGCCAGTGCCCGTTTTCGCCACAAGTTTCGGTGTATGACCTCGCCCCGATGTTTGAGTCTATTTCAGGCAAGGTATGCATAACTGAGGCGTATCCGCGGGTTACGCACGCGTATGTATCAGCTGGGTTAAATGGCAGCGACATAATGGGAACTAAATGCTTGAAACCAAGCAACACTGTCTTATATAGGAAGAATGGAGGGGAGGTAGGGTTTTATATTAGTAAAGCCTGTCTCCCCTCTTCATTCGAGTAGTGGCCATGTTGGAAGGAGGTTGTGCTGTTGTTGCTGCTGTTAGAGGTAAGGAGGGGGTATCACAAGTCTGTGATACACAAAGTGTTGGAGGGGGTTATATGTGTTGCTTCAAGATGTCTTGAAGACGTCTTGCAGTCTTCTTAAGGAGCTGGGGTAGATGTCTCAAGGAGATGCAATGCATCTTGAGATATGTCTTACAGACATTAGGACTGTGGAAAATGGGACAAGTATGTGATAAGCCTTATTTTTTCTTGAAGATGTCTTCAAGACGCTATGCATCTTGAGATATGTCTTACAAACATTAGGACTGTGGGACAAGTATGTGATAAACCTTATTTTCTCTTGAAGATTTCATCAAGATGTCTTGAAGATGTCTTCAAGATGCTATGCATCTTGTAGACAGTTCTCAAGGAGGGACTCCTCCACCCCTCCCCACAACCCTCATAACTATCAATACCCACATGGTGCTTAGACACAACTTGTACCAAAAGGGTCCATTCCCCTCATTTCCCCTCACTTCCCCACCCCCCTACAGGGGCAGGGCTTAAGCTGTCAGCCAATCACAGACCTCATGGCACTTAGGAGCTATTCGCACCAAAAGACCCCTACAACCAATCTCAGCCCAGGACACGCCCCACTAGACAACGTCTTGGCCAATCAAAGCTCTTGCTCAACCCGGGGGAGGGAGCCCCATGTTAATCAAATGCAGGTTATGCCAGTTTTGCTCCCTGTTGGATCGAAGCATACATGTTTCCCCTACTACATCACAGTTGATGTTAGTCTTGGTTCTTACGAATTATTATCAAAAAAATATCCGAATGGGTACTCTGACGCGGATTTGTACTTGTATAAATATTTGACTGAAATAACTAATGCCCAGTATGTCGACAACGATGTGTATATTGGCGACTATAAAAACACCCAACGTCCCAAGTCCCCTTTGATTAGCCGACACTACAGTATTGTGCAGGGGAGTGGACTAAGCAAATGTGATAGAGACGCAAATTATGTTTATTGGAACAATCCGAATGAGCTTGTAGCATGTTTACGCTTATTACTAGCATCTAAGCAGGCTGGAAATAATAGCCACGTGTCTGAAATTATTTCTGTTATTGAAGAATTGCAGGAAGGCATATATATATATATATATATATATATATATATATATATATATATAGACATGAGTATCGAAGCAGGGGCGGATCCAGTTCTCCGATTTGGGGGGGGGGGTAATGGCTTAAAAAGTTGAAATGCTCATATGCCAAGCCAAAAGCGGGGAGTCCGGGGGTCTTCCACCGGGAAAATTTCGATTTTGAGGTGCAAAATGGTACTATTTAAAGAGTTTCCGAACTAAAAATTTGAATATAATTCTTTAAGAAACTGTTATATTTGTAACGATAAAATTATGCTGACTTAAACTGCTTTCACACATCTTCATAATCCCGAACAGAACATGACACGTGGATGACAGACAGAAAAAAATCTTTGCTGCTTACAAATAACCCCAAGACAAATCCAACATGCACTATCAATAAAAACCGAAGCTAAGGAGCAAGATTTCAACAATTATATGCATATATATATATTAAGTTTCCAATAATGTTTAAATAGAAACTCGCCACTAATTAAGTTATGTATTAAATGTGTTAGTAAGCTCTTTGCAATAGTATATTTATTTTACAAAAAAAAAAAAAAATTACACACTCTTATAATCACAAAAATAATACTGTATGCATTAATTCTGAATAAGCTATTTTAAAGTTAATATACTAACATTTTTTTTAGTTAAAGCCACTCTCATTGCATTTTATGAGTCGCAAAATTTTGCTATTGACTGAAACATACAAAATTGTGCCTTCAAATAACTCAGTAAATTATTAACAAAAATGCACTAAGATACAGGCAGCGCAGTAAAAAAGAAAAACATTATGTAAAGAGTGGGCAGTTGATCGTAGGAAAAGATAACTGTGTGCTAGGTTCCATTAGTGTGTCTACATACAGAGTTGTATTTTACATTATTTATGTATTCATATACGTTTTGTTATTCGTCTGTGAACAGATGTAACAGTGTAAAATAAAATTTAATCATTCGCTGTTGAATCACATAAGGTTCAACAAGCAACAATGTTATGAATAATTGAGTAGTACCAGACAGTTTTGTTACTTTCGAATTTCTTTGCTCATTATATACAAACCCGAGGATAAAGTTCTCGTAATATTTTATAATATTGTGATGGCTGTTAAACAATTAATGCGGGTGGTTAATTTTATTTGAGTAAAATACTGAGACAAAATGATTCTACATGTTAACAGTAGGTACTTTTGGCCTCTTACATAAAATTCAACAAAATTTGCTCTATATTTAATTAAACTGCCTCAAATTAATAACGTGAAATTATTAACATAACTATATTATTATAGGTTAAAATCATGTAACTTAAGCCTTAGTTTCTTGAAGCCTTCGTTTCGTTAGTCTTACCATAAACGTTTTCTTTATTTAACCCACCTAACAGGAAATAGTAACTCTTTATGTTCAAATGTATGTTATTTATTTTAAAAATTACATTTTGGTCTTAAGAAAATGTGATATTATTAATGCCATTTACCGGAGAAGCGCAGATAAATATTTATATGTGCATACATTTGTGTCATTAGTTGCTTCGTCTATACAAACGGAAGATAAAGACTCGTCTCATTGGGTCTAAAACAGAAAATTACGTAAAATAAATTAATATTTCGTAGAGTTACTATTTTAGCATGAAATTATTAATGCATTTATTGAAATAAAAAAATATTCATATATGACGCGTTTCGAACCCGAATACTTCCGTTAGCAAGCAAGCAAGCACGCTTCCGTAGCACCACGAGTAAGTACTATATGAAACAAAGTCAAAAAACATAACATTTATTGTATGTAAGGTGTAAAATCCTGTTTTTCGATTATTACGACATTTCCTTTTGTGTTTGGTCGAGTTAGTCACACTAACATAGTTTCTGGTAATATTAAGATTATTCTATCATGCTCATTAACATTTTAAATCCCCTATTTATCACAGAAACTCATATTTTGTAAGTCGAGATAGACATTCGAATAGCCGCCATCTTGTCGACCAACGGTGCTCACTTCGTACACTTATTTCGCATACGAGTTCAAGACAGTGGAGCATACCTCTTTTAAGCTAGGCCAGTTCGCATGCGAATCTGACCAATCGAAAAAGCTCGTACACGAGCGCTCGAGTTGTATTTTCCAGCATATGGCCTCTGATCAGTAACTTTCAACACTTCCAAAGCGGTGATCGGAACATCACTTTTTTCTGTGTTTACTCGCAGCCACTTTTCCAGCCATATAGTGTACTCTGGCTCCAAACTAATTGCACAGTTACTCAAACTCAAAACATGCATGTATACTTGCGACAACTTTGCTACTTGCTTTTGAAGGTTTTTTTTTTTTTTGCCTCCGATGTATTTGTAGACTCTTTTAATGTTTCGATTATGATGGAAGGTATAAGCAATCGAAGGTCGAAATTTTCCATGATTTCTGCAGGAAGACGATTCCGCAGGTCATTAACCACATGATCGAGAAGGGGAATGTAAATGGCAGTCCGGAAAAATGCTTCTGGTCCTTGATCGGTACTAGAAGGGTTTGCCGCCCTATACACGGATCTCCAAGGTATACGTGGTCTTGATATTTCTACATCGAGCAACTGGGCCATCTCATCCACTTTGAGAAATATGCTTTTAAAGCTAGACTTTGCATCTTCTCTCATTTTCTGCAACACTGAAAGAACATATTTTAGTGCGTTAATAGCAGATACAGCATCAAGTGTAGGTGATTGCAGGAGTCTACTTAATGGAAGAGTTGTGCATAAAACCTCACGCAAAGCAAAAGTTGTTACTATGAATTCGCTGTCAGTGACACATTTAATAAGTTCATGTGCCTTCGTGCTAGTTTCAGGACTATTGGTCCACTTTGTAATTTTTTCCAGACTTTCACACACTTTAGGCAGCAGTGTGCAAAACTGAATTATGCTGTCATGTTTCTCTTGCCACCTTGTTTCACAAAGACTCGAAAAAGCTCGACCAAGTGAATTACGAAAACAGCCGGAAATAATTTCTTTCATTTTGGCTACAGAATTACAACAGGCTATGTATGACATTGTTGGTTATTTTAAGAGAGTTGTTTAGGGTATGGTTCAAACAAGGGCAACGTTTTGCATTGTGTGCAATTTTGCATATATCTTGAACAGTGCCTTTCATTTCAGATGCCATAACTGCACAATTATCTGATCCGTCACCAACCAATTCTGCTCCAAGTCAAGAGAATGTTTTCTGCAAAAGTCTATTACAATGTGAGCGAGAGCTTTTCCTGATATACGTTTCTCTTCTCCTTGGACAGGGCAGCAGGGGTGTTAGATGGTAACTCCAAAATCCTGGTACTGACACCACAAAAAAGCTGGTACTTTAGACGAAAACCTGGTACGTGGTGAAAAAATTCGCAAATGCTTACAGGCACGAAAAATATGAAGTATTGAAACATATCTTAAGTAATTTAAGAGAAAAAATGTATTGAAAATATTCAAAGCATACTTCTAGTTAACAAAAAATCACAGGTTCACGTCAACCACAGATGTTAGCTAAAGATAACGCAAGTAGTTGTTGCCAATGCCCAACCCGTGGCAAAGCTTGGATAATGCAACTATATGCGCATATTCATGTTCAGAATTAAGAAGAAGTTGTGTCGTACAAAAAAACGGTTTAATTATGCATTTTAAAAACAATTGAATGCAAAATTATAAAATCCTGGTACTTTCGCGTACCAGGACGAAAGTATCCTGGTACATGGTACAGCACCCTGAAAACTGGTACGTGTACCAGGAACCTGGTACGTCTAACACCCCTGCAGGGCAGGACAACCTTATGGGATTTACTGTTGCGCTTTTTGAAGAGGTCGAGCACGTAGTTCCGTCCCTATACGCTTTGGAGCGCTAGTGGAGGACGATCCTAGCACCACCAAGCGGCTGCGGCCGTAACTTGTGCAGAATTTGTACCAACCCCTCCCCCTTCCCCCTTCCTGGCAAAAAACTGTTTGGTTTGGTCAGTCTGCCATTCAGGTAGAGACCAGAGTGAGAGGGAAAGAGAAAAAGGGATGATTTTGTGGGTGGGGGACTGAGTTACAGCACTGCTCGGGGAGCAAAGTCTTCACCGAGGAGACTAGACGTGGCTAGACTGTGTGTGCTGAAAGGCTATCTAATTTATTTTTTAATTTTAATTTAATTAATTTATTTATTTAACACGAGCAAAAGTCCCAAATTATTTATTATATGTTATTTCATTTCGTTAACACCAATAATTTAAAATAATTTCTTTTCTTTGTCATTAGGTCTTATAATTTGCTAACTAATTTAGATCCATTCAACAATTTAAACACAAACTAATTATTTAAAAATATCCCCTTTCCAACAAGAAAAGAAGAAGAATCTTCCCAATCTGTTT